>JAJOZX010008922.1:140000-183193 GCA_023014485.1 Bathynomus jamesi | reverse complement strand
TCAGTTGATTGTTTGTCCTTTCTTCATAATGTCCACCAGAATCATCCCTTTCATGTCCTAGAAGATGGTGGCCATAACCTTTCCTGCAGCGGGAGCCATTTTGAACTTTTTCTTGCGTGGGGAGTCTGCGTGATGCCACTCCATGGATTGGAGTTTTGTTTCAGGTTTAAAGTGGTGTACCCAAGTCTCATCCCCAGTCACAATTCGTGAAAGGAAGTCATCCTCTTCTGTCTCGTATCGAACCAACAACTCAGAAGCAATTTCTTTTCTTTGGGCTTTGTGATCTTCAGTCAGTTCGCGAGGAACAAACCGTGAACACACTTTTGAGTATCCCAGTTGCTGAATTATCGTATTCACACTTCCTTTCCTAATTCCTAGCTCCAGTGATAGCTCCTTGTATGTGACGCGGCGATTTGGTCGAATGATGCTGTTAGCACGTTGCACAGTGTGAGATGTGACAGCCGATGCCGGGCGATCGCTGCGTTGCTCATCATCGAGGCTGGCTCTCCCTCTCTCCAATGATCTCACACGTTTAGACCAGCTTCCAACTGTGCTTCGATCAACAACAGCATCTCCGTAAACGTTTTGTAGACGTTTGTGAATATTTCCAACTATTTCCTTCTCTGCGTTTAAGAACTCGATAACAACTCTCTGTTTACGACGCACATCACTGTGAGACGCCATTTTCGAAACTGCCTTAACCATCGGTTTTATATGAGGGCGTTTAAAAGCGGTTTTATACAAGGAGGGGAGGTTCAAACTGGAAAAATCCGGTTATGTAAAACGCAGAAAATTCAAACTTACGACAAAAAAGACATTTCAGTCCCATGGCCTATTATTTAGCTAAGAAAAAAGGGTGGGGGGCAAAATATATTGAGTGCCCCTAATATCTAATATTCTTTGTAATTATTACTAATTCCATGTCCATTAGGGCGGCTCGTTTTTACACTTTTTTCGATATTTGATTGGGGGTAGTGCGGAAAAGTTGCGATTTGGAGAGAAAATAAAGTGTGTAAAATTTTTTTGATCTACGTCAATACCTTCCGGTGGCGGCGAGTCCTTAAAAATCGAAAAATAGGCCTAAAAACACAAAATTTTTATAATTTTATATAATGTTCATTGTTGAATGACTGCTATTAATTTATTCAAGCCTATAATAGTGTTCTCAGGGTTGTTTGCACAGAAATATACCGGAATTAACATTTGTATAACATCTTGTTAAAACTTGCTTTAAATCAATATTTTGGATATTTTAGCGGCTAAGACGCCACCGGAAGTTATTAACAGATTGTGCTGAAATTTTCATTGTTTATTTTGTAAGTCTTTAAAACCATTTTCCAATCTACCCCGTTCAAAAATACTCACAAATATAATTAGGCATTTAGGCATATTTTTCGATTTTTAAGGACTCGCCGCCACCGGAAGGTATTGACGTAGAAAAAAATTTTACACACTTTATTTTCTCTCCAAATCGCAACTTTTCCGCACTACCCCCAATCAAATATCGAAAAAAGTGTAAAAACGAGCCGCCCTAATGTCCATTCAGTATACATTCGTGCCATTAGTCTACTGATTAGATCATAATAAATGGCATTCTAGATATCAAAATTAGCTGTGCTACTGACAAGAGCTGGATAACACATATAATTCAAAAATTTTAAAGTTAATGTAATTTGGAATTCCAATCACTTAGTCACACCCCCTTACACATACGTGTATATATACACATGTGTATTTATAAATAAATAGCTCCACTTGAGAAATCTTCATCCTATATTGTGATACACAAACATGCAATCATACTGTACAATTATTTCAGTAAAGCACCGAACAATAAATACAGTGAATTTTGAACAAATAATCATCATAGATTATAAGAAAGAAAGAAAAGTAGTTTTAGACATTTGTATAACAATACATTAGTGCACACAACCTAAAAATTAGAAGTTTTGATAATACCTTACTCTTTGAAGCAACTAAATCAATCACTTTCTCAGAGTCAACTTTCACTAAAATGTCCTTCTCTAAACACATCAACATCAATGACTCCAGGTGGTCTTGTGTCAAGAGACTGCAGTGTTTTGTTTTGATGTGTTTCAGTTTTGAAAATGAACGTTCACACGAAACATGTGTCACTGAAATTGTTGGAAGGAGTTTGTAAGCTGAAAATAGGGTGGCGTAAGATCTACTATACATATTATATCGTAGTAGGCATTTGTACGGATATGTTATGCAGTTTCTGCAAATGCCTCTGCACCCTGTTTCCAGCTCTTCAGTTTCTGTTTCAACTAGTGTGTGATAGTGTTCAGGCAGGGTTTCCTTAAATTCTGACAAATGGTTTGCAAAAGAGAACAGTTCTTTTCTTAGACATTCAACGTCAGTATCTGGAAACTGCTGCTTCAATAAAGTCGACACCTTTAATAGTGCAGAAAGAAGTTAGTAATTTGTTTGGTTCAGTTTCTCATGATAATTGCGTGGGTCCAAATAGGCAATGTCTGCATAGAGCTCTCTATGTTTTCCAAATCTCCTGTCAATACTTTGAACAGCTGGAGCCATTATTAAATTGAAATTTCAATCCTAAACTCTTCCAGCGCATCAGTTGGTATCTCATCAGCTGCTTCTTCACCTGGCATCTTTATCTTCCTTCGGGGACGGACAACAGGGAGTGAACTTCCAAGAAAAACATTACACTCTAGCAATTCACATTTTTCATTTTAAGATTTGACAAATTTGTCTGCACTGGTTTTAATAGTTTCAAAATCGTGCCTAACTGACTTGAGACAATCCATAGTGGTTTGAGTCATTCGCTGAGATTGTATGAAATCCAGGCGAGATGTCTGTAGGTATTCAGAAAGCGGTGTAGTCTCTTGAAACAATTTCAAGTAAATGTGACCAACTACAATTGTTTCGTACTTTGTAAGACCACTGAGTAGTGACTGAGCATCAAACCTTGCATTTGCATTCATTTCAGCTGAATTTGAAATGGCATTCAAAACTTCAATGAGAAAAGCTAGAGTATTTTCAAATATATATATATATATATATATATATTAGGCCGGGTCGAAAATGGGATTTTTTTTAATTTCTTAAAAAGTACACTATGTGAGAAGGTTTTTTTTAATCACTTTAACAAAATATTAATTAAAGAAATTCCAGCAAATGTTGTGAAGGAGCTAAGCAGTGATCAAAGATATCTCTATGATATGTGTCTGGCAGTGCAAACTGGAGACACTTCTCAAGATCTGTCCACTCGATCCCCAGGTACCCTTCACCATGCTCACTGGCTAACTCCAGCCAACAGGGTCCTTCGATTATATATCTCAACACCAAATCCCGATATAAACCTTCAAGATATAGTCAAGATTATTATGCAGTTCTATGCTCCAGGGTGGTTTTGGATAAAATCTCATCCTAATACAACTGATGGTGCTTATAACTTTTGGCATTTAATGTGCTTGCTTCGAAATTTAGATGAACAACATCCTTGGGGCACTCAATATATTTTGCCCCACCCTTTTTTCTTAGCTAAATAATAGGCAATGAGGCTGAAATATCTTTTGGGCCGTAAGTTTGAACTTTCTGCGCTTCACATCACCGGATTTTTCCAGTTTGAACCTCCCCTCCTTGTATAAAACCGCTTTTAAACACCCTTTTATAAAACCGAGGGTTAACACAGTTTCGAAAATGTCTGACATTGATGTGCATCGTAAACAGAGAGCCGTTATCGAGTTCTTAACCGCAGAGAAGGAAACAGTTGGAAATATTCACAAACGTCTACAAAACGTTTACAGAGATGCTGTTGTTGGTCGAAGCACAGTTGGACGCTCGTCTAAACGTGTGACATCATCGGAGAGAGCCAGAGCCAGCCTCGATGATGAGCACGCAGCGGTTGCCCTGCATCGGCTGTGACATCTTAAACTGTGCAACGTGCTAACAGCATCACTCGGTCAAATCGCCGCGTCACATACAAGGAGCTATCACTGGAGCTAGGAATTAGTGAAGGAAGTGTGAATACGATAATTCATCAACTGAGATACTCAAAAGTGTGTTTATGATTTTTCCTCTCGAACTGACTGAAGATCACAAAGCCCAAAGAAAAGAAATTGCTTCCGAGTCGTTGATTCGATACGAGAAAGAAGGGGATGACTTCCTTTCACGAATTGTGACTAGGGATGAGACTTGAGTACACCACTTTGAATCTGAAACAAAACGCCAATCCATGGAGTGGCATCACGCAGACTCCCCACGCAAGAAAAAGTTCAAAATGGCTCCCGCTGCAGGAAAGGTTATGGCCACCATCTTCTGGGACATGAAAGGGGTGATTCTGGTGGACATTATGAAGAAAGGACAAACAATCAACTCAGAGGCTCCAGAGACGTATAAAACAAGTTCGACTGGAGAGAAAACTGGAAGACGTCCTTCTTTTGCACAATAACGCAAGACCACACAACAGTTTCCAAACAAGAGAAGCCATCACAGAAATGCCCTTGACTGTGTTACCCCACCCTCCATACAGCCCGGACCTGGCACCTCCAGACTTCCATTTGTTTGGGCCAATGAAGAATGCTATTCGTGGAAGAAAGTTTCAGAGTGCCGATGAGGTTGTTGAGAGGTTAAGAGGTTGCTCCAGCGGAACCCAGCGAACTTTTACCACCAAGGAATAAAGGCCCTTGTTTCGAGTTGGGGAAATCTGTCGAAAAGGATGGAGACGATGTGGAAAAATAAAAACTTGTAAAAAAGGTATGTAACTACTTGTGTAAAAAATTTCTGGAACTTACAAGGAAACTAGGAAAGAAAAATAAAGGTGGGGCAAAATATATTGAGTAGCCCTCGTAGATCAATCATAGAACCAGTATTAAAGAATAACGCCTACTTTGCTCACCCAGAAAATATACTCATATCAATGGTAACTAACAAGAGACTAGAAATTAGGGAGCAAGCTATTCAGAAAATCATCCTTTCAAGAACAGGATTTTCAGGTACCAGAAACTTTGAGTTGCCTCGAACCCTCAATTTCCAATCTACTGACTACACCGAGATGATCGATTGGCAAAAAGACATCATTACTCCTCCACCGCTGCTAAACAATTTTAGCGACGATGAGCTACTACAGGCTCGATGTAAGCTTCTTTTCCATGCCACAGTCAAAGTGTGGAAAGGTCAGTGAACCTAGTAACAAAGGCATGTCAGAAAAGAATAGGATATGACAACCGTCAAAAGTTTATCTTAAACTCATTCGAATCAAGACGAAAACTGCTCAAGTTTGAATGGAAGGCCCAATGGAATGAGTAAGAAACGTATAAAATAAAATTTCTTAATGATATTCAAAATTTCTTCCCTTTTGATGTGATAAGGAACAATGAAAAAGTGAATTCAATTTTAGCACATTTATTACGCCTCTAATTTTTTCTTCTGCATATATTGTTGTACTTAATTAATTTTCCTAATACTGTACATTATTAAATAGAATTTTATACGTTAATAAAGATTTATGTCATCAAAGAACCTGAATGTAAAGTAAGTCTCGTATAAATGGAATATTCTTCAATATAGGTCAAAAAGTGAAAAATTGTGCCAGGGTAGGAGGCTTTAAACAGCGAAAATAATTTATGAGGGGTTCCTGTGTTCCAGTCGAACCCCTCACAATATGTACCTTTTCAATATAAAATTTCGACCCGGCCTAATTACCAATATTATAATACAATATATTTAATATGCAGGGTGTCCCAGAATTAACTATCTATTTCAAATGAAATCTACAAATTTTTTTAAAACACACTTTTATTTATGTTTATCATGTTTAATATGTGTTAAAAATGTATAAATTTCTAAAGTTTTTTCATAATTTTATTTTCATAATTTTTTCATTATCTGGTCCAATGAAAGACCGTCTGAAGTCATAAAATGGCAAAGAGACTCTCCAAAAGTTAACGTGTGGCTTGGAATGACCAAATCCAAAATTTATGGCCCATTCTTTTTTGCGGAGGCAACTGTAACAGGTACCGTCTACCTTGATATGCTTCAGCAGTTTCTCGAACCACAGCTTCTTGATGATGGCATTCTTGATAATGTTGTGTTTCAACAAGATGGAGCACCATGTCATTATGCTCTAATTGTTCGAGAATACCTCAACAGACGCCTTCCGAATCGGTGGATTGGACGTGGAGGACCTCGACCTTGGCCTCCGCGTTCTCCGGATTTGACACCCCTGGATTTCTTTGCATGGGGTTTCATAAAAACAAAGGTTTATCGCCAAAAGATCAATAGTTTAGCTGAACTTAAAGAACGCATCCAGTTGGCAGTGCGGGAGATAACACCTGAAATGCTTCAAAATGTGTTTCGCAGCGCTGAGGATAGATTTGAAATTTGCAGAGATACAGACGTGCACATGTTGAAACTTCTCAATAAAGTTTTGACTTATGATTTATAAATCTATTTGTTTTTGTATCATAATTTAGTAATAAACACAAAATTATGTCAGTTTTTATTAAATTTGTCCGATTTCATTGAAATAGAGAGTTAATTCTAGGACACCCTGTATATATATGTATATACTTCATCATATACTCTCTCTCTCTCTCTCTCTCTCTCTCTATATATATATGTATATATATATATATATATATTATATACACAATTCAATTCCCGATGAGCCGGGCGTACCGGCTGTGTGAGGTGGAGAGCACAAGAAACCAACTCACTACTTCACCAGGCTCGAGAGGAGGGGCGACAAGCTTGACCTTTACGAAATGAGGAATCATCGCGCGGAACCTTTGTAATGTTGTAAGGTAAGGTATGTATAGTAACACAGTTAAATAATAGCACAAATATATAGTAAAGATCTTGTGTCTGCAAAAATAGGTTTGTACACGTTAGGCCTGCAGTTCCATCCGCCCTATGGTTAATCCACACCTGCCTGATCAGCTGATTGTTGCCATGTCACCAAAATTAATTGGGCCAATGACGGTTTTTAGTTAAATTAATTATCGACTAATCAAAATAAATTGATTAAAAATAATTAAAAATAATTCTTGCGAACGACTACTATTTTTATTGGAAATTTCAGGACATTATTTTTTTTGTGTAAAACAAGACATCTATAAAAGTAATTACTAAAATATCTATAATTGATTCACTTAAATCATCGAGTATATATTATATATATATATCAGTGGCGACTGGCGTATAGGAGCGATGGAGCGGTCGCTCCCCCTTGCTTGAAAACGATAATATTAATTTAACAGATAAAAAATATACTAATTTTAAGATATTAAAATAAATATTCTTGAAATATATTTTAAAAATTCCTGTGGCATATCATGATTCATGAGGCATTTTGAGTAAGCCTTCATACAGTACATAATATTCTAAACTTATAGCATAGCTTCAAACAGCGGTACTTTGAATACAAAATAATATTGCAGCCGAATGGAGCGATAGATTTTTCGCTCAAGTAAATATAAATTATATTTTACTGTTGTAATGAAAATATAAGTACAATCGCGAATTTTTTTTATAATAACAACTTTATTTTTACTAATAGTTACTTCAGTAATAATGATATAAGCAATTTATATGTATTTTATTGAAATTATTACTTATTTGTAATTAACTAGAATTGTACGTCTGGCATAGCCGCATATGTTAATACAAGTACTTTGTGAGCGGCATTTGGATTCGCGCTAGCCTATTGTGAGTCCGTGTTGTCGTACAATTTTATGAAATCGCACCCCCATACATTTATACCATGAGTCGCCACTGATATATATATATATATATATATATATATATATATATATATATATATATATATATATATATTATTCTCGTGAAATAAGCTTAGCCTATTTCAAGTATACTGCATTCGTTTTTAATTTTAAAAGTAATGGATTGCAGTAGTGTTTATTCGAAAAATGAAGTCTAAATAGTTGACAACTTTTGTGAAACTGATCACTTGATTTATAGGAAAGATCTGTCCTTCCACTAATTTCAGTATGGAATGGAGACTGTGCCAATGAAGAAGAGCAATGAAAGAAAAATCGATGTGGCTGAAATGAAGATGTTGAGATGGATGTGTGGAGTGACGAGGAGGGATAGGGTCAGAAATGAGCATATAAGGGGAACAGTGAAGGTGGCGGAAGCATCTAAGAAGGTGCAGGAGGCCAGGCTAAGGTGGTATGGACACGTCAGGAGAAGAGAGGAGGAGTATGTGGGGCGCAGAGTGCTGGAGATGGAGTTGCCGGGACGGAGAAGAAGAGGAGGACCGAAGACGAGATGGAGGGACTGTGTGGTGGCGGACATCAGGGAGAAGGACTTGGAGGAGGACGTGGTATACGACAGAGGAGAGTGGAGAAGACGAACCAAAAACAGCGACCCCATGTAAAGATGGGATAATAAGCTGCGGAAGAAGAAGAAGAAGTATAAGCGAGTATGTTCTGTTTTGTTTTCTCTCGGGCTAACCTTAGAGTGGATCTTAGGGTCTTTGTTAACCTTAGCTTCTGTAGATCTGTAGATAAATTTCAAATCATTTTTCAACGATTAAAAATCGTGAGCGTTAACAGAGGAGGTTAGGTTAGATAGATTTGGTCGAAACTTATTACAAAGATCGTGATTGGCCGAAAGTGGTGACTGGGAAATAACTAACATTCTAAAACAACCACCTAACTTAGTGCAATCTGCTGTTCGCGAAACTTAAGTTATTATATATATATATATATATATATATATGAAAATGAAAGGTTTATTGACAGAATATAGTCCATATGACAAATATTATTAATACAATAACAATCCATATACTAAGGATAAAAATATATCCAGTTGATTAGAAATGATACAGTTATGTCAAAGTTAAGTGGAGCTACAGACAGACGTTTTCGTACCAAGAATTCCATAGCTTAGAGCAGTGGTTCCCAACCTGGGTCCCGGACCCCTGGGGGTCCGCGAAGGTAGTACTGGGGGTCCGTGAGCTTTCAATATTTCGAGAGGCTCCAATGAAATCGTACATTTACCCACGATAAGGGCGCTCAGGCTAAACTTTCAAGTTTCCTTGCTCTTGCTGGAATTTATAATACTTTTTTTTAATACGCTGTATTTTAATTGCATACTCACTTATATGTCCTTTATTTGATAGTGAAAATGAGAAAACGAGTTAATTATTAGTTAATAAAAACAGTTTGTTTGGTAGAGGGAATCTTTCAAAAACATGGGGTCCGTGGGAAAAAATAAAAATAAAAGGGTCCTTTGTGGTGAAAAGGTTGGGAACCACTGGCTTAGAGGATAAACGTAGGACTCATGGATAGCTTGGATAATCAGGTTGGTTGATTTGTTCATTCTTTGCATTAGACTATTGATCACGTCTTGTTACCTCCGAGAAGCTCGGGACACTGCGGGTATCAAACATTTGCGAAGCTGAGCATCCCGGGGGGTAATTTATGTAATATATATATATATAATTTATTTATCGATGAGTTAATAGGTTAAGTGGAAGTATGAGGAGTTAAATATCTTTTCACATAGAGCATCATTCCGACCACACGCCTATTTCAGTATACAAGCAGCTCGCAGCAGCATTGCTAATCAAACAGCGGGTCAAAGTACTGACGAAGCTTTCGTACGTGTTTCATCACCACTGAAAGCAACAATGCTCTGTGTTAGTCTAGTTAGCCTGCACCCAATAACCCTAATATTCATAGCTTGCTTAGACTGCCTTGAAATGTAGGCACTTAGTAAACTAATGCACTGCAGTCACAAATGATGGCCCTGCAGCCGCTACTGGGAAGCTCAGTCAGTTTACTATCATTTTTTTTTTCTTTTGGCCCTACCAGCCCACAGGCTCACCAGTCCATCTGGAAAATTCCCGAACTCCCGACATGTCAGTCCGTCACTGATGATCACTTTTATGTTATAAAGTTTTTTGGTGGATTCGTGGTCAAGAAGTGGTTCTAAATCAGAATCAAGAGGGTGCCACTTTGGGATCCTTGGGCATTTTTTTTAATTTGCATAAATTTAAAGCGGCCGCTACTGTACCCCCTTTTTGCACATTTTGGCTATATTGGACATATTAAGATGATTTAAAAAAGTAGAATGTTGATATTTATCATGGGTATCTTTTACCTATGATCTCAATGGTTTCATTTATATATACACACCTCATTGCACGGTTCATCCCCTGGGAACTGAACTATTCATGTCTAAATTAATCGTGGAGTGAGATAAAAGTTTAGCTACCACGTTTTACAATACTTGTAAATTTTTTCTATCTCCAGTCAGTCAAATTATGTTTCTATCAATTTTCAAGCGTTCTACAATGTCTGTAGAGAAATGTTCAAGGAAATATGAGAAGTGAGGAGAAGACCATGTACGAATAGTCACAGCACCAGACTCATTCAATCCAGTTAGCTGGTTGATGGCTGTATATGTGCATGCTGCTGAACCAAATAACACATACAGGTTGTCTTGAACAATAAATTCGCTTAAAAAAATTGTTTTACTCAACCACATGGTATTGATGTTTCAGTTTAAAGGCATTATTTACACAGCTCCCTATTCAGTCCCTTCTGACCGTATCATCATTATCTTCATCACTTTCTTAATCATGAGAAGTGTGCCGATTATTGCATGCCTCTCCAGCTTAACACTTGCAGTGTGCATGACACTTATGCCGCTTCGCAACTGCATAAAGTGCGACTACAAGGGTTTGCAGTTTTGTATGAACAATCAATCACTTTCATCAGTCGTTGTGGTGCTGGTGGATCAGTTGCCACCCAGAGTTGGCACATTTTTTCACTTGGAGCAGCTGCATGGTCTGCTGCTTTCCACAGCGTGACTTGGTAATGTGATCGCCAACTTTAGCAAAGTATTTGAAAAAACTGTGTACAATAAACTTACTAAATTCTTAATCAAATACGATATAAGCACAATTTAGGTTTAGAGGTGGACATACAACGGGAGATGCTATAAACATACTATTAGAAAATGTGATTCAGAACTTAAACAGCAAAATATACACTGCCTTGATCTTCCTCGACTTGTCTAAAGCATCTGATACACTTTCGCATGAAATCTTATTAAATAAACTTCATATATCTGGAAAAAGAGGAAATATCCTCGATTTGTTTAAATCACACCTGTTAAATCGCCATCAGTACACCAGATTAAAAGACAATTTATCCGACAAGGCGATGCTAAGTAGTGGAGTCCCACAAGGGTCTATTCTTGTGCCATTGCTATTTCTTTTCACGTTAACGATTTTCATTTTTATACCACATTAACTCTCGTACAATACGCAGTTGATACCACATATATGAATCATAACGGAGTCTTTCTGATTGATGAAATGAAATGAATAGGCAATTGGAAAATGTGTATAAATTGATGTGTGCTAATAAACTTTTATTGAACCTGACAAAGTCATCTTATATGATTATTACCACAAAACATATGAATACGAAGTGTCAAATAAAAATTGGGAATACTACTCTTACAAGAGTGAATGAGGTTAAAGTATTTGGCATTAATTCAGATGAAAAACTAAATTTTAAAAGTCATGTACAACATACTAAATCCAAAATATCAACATTTCTCTTCATATTACTTAAACTAAAAGAGACCCTTCCTCAAAAAGCACCCCTTACCCGATAATATTCCTTCATCCATCCACATTTATTATATTGCATTATAGCATGGGGTAGATCAAAGAAATATATGAAACATCCTTTGGAAGTAATTCATAACAAATGTCTGAGAACTCTCTTGAATAATGAGAACAGACAAAGTTTAAAGAGCTAAATATTTAAAAAATTAATTCAGTGTTGCTGTCAATGTGTGCAAAGTTATCAACAAAAATCGACATGCATCACCCATTCAAAGAGCAATCACCCCCATCAAATACATCATCGTTATAACACCAGATTGCCTAGTGATTTTATACACAAACCTAAATATACAATAGAAACTGCAGGAAATGCATTCTCTTTCAAAGGAGCATATGTATGGAATGCAATTCTCACGCATATCAGGGAGGCTTTATTACTAAATGTATTTCGCAAATCACTTAAAGGCACTTCATTAGTTCCTACTGGTGTATAAGTTTACTACTGCCATTTTTACCACAGTAATCATTTTGTAATAACTATTTAAAATATGCTAATTTCATTAATCACCTTTAATTTAATAATCTATTCTTTTTCTATATTGATTTAATTAAGCATCATTTATTTTCTTTTAAATATACAATAAATCATTTAATTTAAAATTATGAAACATTTTGTAAACTTTCTAAACTTTAAATAAAATAAATATTCAAGTTTCACAATTATTTATGTTATTGTAAATTGTAAAAGTACTCTATTTATTTTATCAATAAAGGTTATTCAATATTCAATATTTACTATTATTATTATTTGTTGTCATTATTACTATTACTTGCCACTTTCACTATCTTATGCAATAAATTAGTTGAATGCCATTAATTTTGCAATTTTGCCAAAAATGACTCCATGCTTCCAAGGACATATTCAGATGAGAGTACATTATAAAATTTGGCCTCTTCAGTATAGAACTGTTTAATTATATATACAGTATAATGAACAGGCAAGTAGTAGTTTCGTGCGTTGGTCTCTCTTCACAAATGAAGCTAGTGGCCCGCCACCACATATATACAGTATATATATATATATATATATATGTGTGTGTGTGTGTGTGTGTGTGTGTGTGTGTGTGTGTGTGTGTGTGTGATGGCGGGGCCACCAGCTTGACGTGTGAAAGAGACCAATGCACGAAATTACTACCAGGTGTACCATATATATATATATATATATTATATATATACTATATATATATATATATATATATATATATATATACAGTATATATAGTATATACAGTAGTCCCTCTATAATCGTTGTCAATTGGTCGTCATGAACAGACGACGATTAATGAAGCGACGATTAACGAGTCATTCAAATACATGTAATAATGACAATTCTTTTCAGACCACCGGCTGTACTGTAATTACCAAATTATGAAGTGGCTGGTTGCGCGTGGAAGGGAGTTGGTGGGGCTTGTGATAAAGCTTTTTTGCTTGGTAGGTGAATCACCCTCCACCACCAGATCAGGGAGATCTACTGCTGTTGATGTTGATGGATGGGGAGACTTCGGAGGATCTGATTTTCTTTTGCAGAAATAATCCAGAGTGTGTTGTCTTGAAGCCTTCTTTTTCTCTGCTAAGATTTCCTTATAACAACGAAAGGCTTGATTGGCTTCTCGAATGACTTTGGAGGATCTTTCTGCATTGGGGTCATTTTCTAAAATCCTTCATCTTCTCCCAGTGCCAGAAGAAATTCTTCAGATTTCCTGTTGTCAATGTCTTGACAATCTCTTCTCCTCTTCATTTGACTCCCCTGATACCCTGTGTTCTTCAAGCTGGAACAGTTCTTCACTATGAGATTCCAAGAGCTCTTCGACATCGTCCGTTTCCAACTCGAAGCCCAACTGTTGACCCAGCTCGATAATTTTGTCTTGAATTTGTTTGCAGTCTCTTCTTCAATTCCAGGCAAGTCAGCAACATATTGAGGCCATAAATTTCTCCAGCAGCATTCAAATAATAAGTGCTGACTTCATTCCACGCTGTAGAGATGTTACCATTGGCATGTTTCACATTGTAGCCTTTCCAGAACTCTTTCAAGGTAAGCTTGCCTTCTCCATCTGTGGCTTCTAGAAACTGGTTGAATGTTATCTTGTGGAGTATCGCTTGAAGTTGGCAATAACTTTATGGTTCAAAGGCTGCAGTATAGATGTGTTCGGTGGCAAGAAAAGAACTTTTACCATGCCATAAGACAAGTCCTCCAAGTTGGTTGGATGCCCAGGAGCGTTCTCCAGAATAAGAAGGGCCTTTTCTGAAAGGTTATTGCGCGTGAGGTATGCTTTGACTGCAGGGCAAAAGTGATCACAAAAGCACTTACTGAAAATTGCCTTTGTAACCCAAGCTTTTTTATTTGACTTCCATGCAACTGATAGTCCGGATTTTCAAAACCTTTCAGAGCTCTGGGGTTCTCTGAATGATAAATCAGCAATGGTTTCAATTTGAAGTCCCCTGTAGCATTGGCTGCAAGAAGAAGGTTCAACCTGTCTTTGGCTGGTTTATGTTCAGGCATCTTTTTCTCTTCTTGTGTTATGAAGGTACGACTGGGCAATTTTTCTAAAAGAAACCAGTCTCATCTGTATTAAATATTTGCTTTGGATTATAACCCCACTCCGAAATTTGCAAATCAAAGTCACTTGCATATTTTTCAGCAGCATCTTTGTCAGCACTTGCTGAACAGCGGAATGAACACCAGTCCTTAGCTTGAATTTCTCAAACCAGCCTTTACTCGCACTAAATTCCACTTTACACTCTCTATCCTTTTCTTTAAGGTCATCAAAAATCTTTTTGGCTTTTTCTCTAATGAACATACAGTAGAACTAATGTTTTAACACTTTGCCTGCTGATCACTTATCCACAATAACAATAATTTTTCCATCTTATTCATAATTTCATCTATAGAACGCATCATATCTTTGTATTTTTTTTTATCGGCCACAATCGATCGCACATTTGTTGGCGGTACGCCATATTCCCTGCCAATGTCTGCAGTACGTTTTCCATTTTCAAAATCATCTATAATTTTTAGTTTAATCTCCAATGTGGTCGCATTTCTAGGCCTTTTACCTTTACGACCACTTTGTACATTCTTAGGGGGGAGTCCATTTTCACTTCATTTTACTAAAGTGAATTAAAAAAGCAAATATTTTAAAGTAAATTGCGAAGTAAAACTGCGTGACGTCCGTCTCCACTGAGCGCTCAACAAAGAATGATGCCCCCCCTAGCAGACGGCGATTAATAGAGGGAGGACGACTAACGAAATAATGGTGTTAAATAGGGAACGACGAGAGATCGAAACGACGATAGTTGATAGCGACGATTATAGAGGGACTATAGTTGATAGCGACGATTATAGAGGGACTAATATATATAGTGGCAGAGACGTTTGCAAATACTTTCGCGATGTTCCATGAACTCAAACACGACCAAGATGGCGTCATACAAGTAAGATCAAGATGACGTCATAGCGCGGGACTACCTCAAGCATTCATTTTGCCTTGTCTCACGCCTCAACCTCGTTATAAGGATTTCTCGAGTAGGACACCACCATTGCACCTCGACTCTCTCTCTCTTCGAAGAACCAGTGACACGAGAGCTACCATCATGTAAACATCATTGTGCAGGCCCCATTTTGGCCTGGTGTCATTCACCTAACTTTATATAAAGACTACTCATTACCTCGCGCGTTATTACTATTGAAGTCATTATTCAAGTGCACAACTTTTATTTTGTCTCATTCATAAATCATTTATTTTGTTTAATAAAGAAAGAAAAGTCAGTCTATCACAACCTAATTAATAACATTATTTGATCTGAAAAAATTATGGTGACCTCAGCCCTATCAACCCTCATTAACAATCAATCGTAACTATTATCAATCGTAACTATTATTATTAACCATTATCATTATTATTTAAGTGCCAACGAGGACTTATATATATATATATATATATATATTTATATGTATGTATGTATGTGTGTATGTATAATTGTGTATATATAGTGTGAGCTTACCAAATTCCATATTTCTGTGTCATTTCGTTCAGAATGTTTGATTAGAACACCTTTCATTTGATTCTTTACTTTGTAGATATGTGGCGCAGCCTGCAAGCAAATATAAATGAAATAAATACAACTCGATGAAGAACAAGTACAAATACGAATCTTTTAATGGATTTCGAATTCTTGATCTTATGAACAAATGAACAAAAGAAATTCAACAATAAGAACGAAAGATTAATAATGATCACCCTTTTAAATTTTCAGGTATAAAATTTCAGTTATGGCTGAAATGTTAATGAGCTTCAATCTTTTGGACTCCCTGTAGATTTAAAATCAAACTAAATTTAAATGAGTATCATTCCTCTACAAAACTCACTTTCTTATAACCAACTGTCTGCATGCAATAATTAACCAAATTAAAAACTTCTTTTCCAAAGGCATTCGCCTTTGGCTCCTCTTTCTTAGTGGCTTCAAAACTGAGCTTAAAAATATGATCCATTTGACATCAGTGACTTTCAGAAATTTACGAAATACCAACACTTGGGTGTGGTTTTCATGATCCGCCAGCATTCTGAGTTAAGCAGTATAAGGAACGTTGGTAGTAATCTGTGTTATCCTATTCCATTTCTATGAAATTGTTTAACCAAAGTTAAAAAAAATGGAATTTGATCATAAAAATATACCTACGTTACATTTTCCGACCTTACTTAAAACAATCGGCATTAACGTAGTATTCAACAGCCCAGATAATGCAGCTGGCCGTGTCAACTCGAATGGAAGTAAACTGTAACTTAGTTTACATCGGTTAAACAGGAAAAGCTTTTTTACGTCAGAGTAAAACGGCACAAATGTATTTGTGCAGGACGGCAAATAATCCTAATGCATTGTCTAACCATATATATATATATATATATATATATATATAATGAAAGTATTAATCGGGAGGGTTCTAAAGTTCTCGTTAAAAATAAGGAATAACTGAAAGGCACATTCTGAAATGTGCATTCATATATTTTATAAATAATTTTAATAACATTTTGAGAACGTTTAACATCGACTACATCTTGTTAAAATACCTTTCCCTTTAATTCCTACTTTATTTTTTATTAATGCCTCCGAACTCTCTTGTTTACTCTGTATATATATATATATATATAATATATAATATATATATATATATATATATATATATATATATATATATATATATGATACACACAGACCATGCATGGAACAAGGAACTCTTCTGGGAAAATTAAATCCACTATAGTCTGATAAGTAATGGTAAATGACAAACACTATAGCTGGTTCAATACCATAAGGTGTTATTCTGTTACACGACAATGAGCGCCTCATACCGCTGCACAGACTAGAAAATGCTTTCAAGAACTTAAATTTGAAATTCTCGACCATCCAGCCTACAGTCCAGACCTGGCACCTTCGGATTTTTACCTGTTTGACACTAAAAGACGCTTGAGAGGTCAGCGATTCGAAGGCGATGATGACCTGAAGGAGGCGGTGCATGACTTGCTACGCACACAGCCAAAACATTCTTTTGTGAGGGCATTAGGAAGCTTGTAGATCGCTGGACTAAGTGATTGAGAAAGAAGGATGTTTTTGGCTGTGTGCGTGTTTATAATGCATCAGATGTGAAAATAAAATTGTGAAAATAAAAAGTGCGGATATCTATTGAATTACCTTGGTATATTTTATATATATATATATATATATATATATATATATATATATATATAATATATATATATATACACACATCAGACATTTTAAAAAGGTCATGGAGATAACGCGCGCACTTGTAATTTATGTTTCATAAGTCCAAATATCTATACGTCTTCATTCCCTCTCAGATAAATTGTTGTTCTAAGCTATGCAGATAAATTTAAAGAAATGCTCGCACTAAATCAAACTTACATCCAGCCGTGTAATGCAACTTTAAAACCACGAAAATACATTTGCGGTAACCAGTCTAGTCATGCTTGTTCGGACAGATTCGGAAACATCGAATCCGTTTACTACAGTAAATATACTGTACGCTTGAACATTATTATTATTATTTTTATTATTATTATATACTGTATATAAGCGATTGTTTAAATTAAACATCTGACTTCCTTCGCGATACAAAACAGTTGGCAACTCAATCTTTTAACGTAGGCCTGCTTCTGTTGTGTCTAATTTATTGTTTCCGATGATTAGTTGTTGTTATTGTTATATGTGTGGAGGAGGCTGGTCAGAAACGCCAACCCCGCATAGAGGCGGGAACGGGCGAAGAGAAAGAAGAAGAAGAAGTTTCAGTTATTGTTACATGTATTTTTAGTTTATTTCGATCATAATTTTTTTTTACTCAGGTAGGGAACTATGGCTAGGAATTCCATCTCATAAGGGAAAGTAGCGATCACGCGAACATTAAGCTAATTTATGTTTCTAGTTCAAATCCTATGGTCCTATTAAGCTTATCAACATCATCATACCGTTAACAATATATATATATATATATATATATATATATATATATATATTATATATATAAACCAGATAAGTACGTTTGTGCAAAAAAAAAACATTCTTAATATATCCAATAGAAAACAACTAGTAAGTTTTACAGGATATGCTCTGGTATTTAACCTCGTATTAGCTATACTATACATTTAATCTACTTTTGTCTCGAAACAGTTATTCCATCAATATTACAAATGACGTACAAGTTAATTTCCATTCACCATTATGACACTGATTCTATTCTCAGATTGTGATGAAACGAGTTGTTTTTATAAACTTTCACCTTCTAAACTCACGCATATTGTATCGTTCAATTAGACCATCTTTTGCAGAAAAACGGATTATGGTGATTTCCTTGCGTCCGACCATATATGATGATCGTTGAACAAAGATTATGGCTAAAATATCGCAGTGTTTCATGTGTAACTAGTATGAGCAATAACACTAAAATAATTGAATACGTATCTTCAATAAAAATTGTTCATGCAACAAAGATCTTTCACAACACGATCGCTTCCCAGCGATGATTATTTAATCAAACCTGAAAGTTGCATTCTTTACAAATTCTGGTCGCCTTCTGCAACAAACCGGGGCGAGCCCACGCCTGTTTATTACAGTTTCTTTAAAAGCAGTCCCAAATTCTCTAGTCTTTTCGTCTGAAGTAGGAGTCACACCAAACTATTTCACGATTTTAACATCTACATACTGACAGAAATAAAGAAACTGCACCTATACAGATATATAAATGTAGTACAATATACCGGGTGCGGCAAAATAATGCCATTTTTAGTTTATTCTCTTTTATTGAAGGAAATAAATCAATTACAGCATTTTAAGAGAAATAATAAGGTTTTTAAGAAAATACAGCATTTTAAGAAAAATAATAAGTACTTTCTCAGTAAAAACTAAAAAATAACTGGAATTAATTAATTTTGTGGTTGGCTCAATACACCTTAAAAAAATGTACTCTACATACATAGTATTTACTAACCTAATGATCATGTTCAAAATGCTCCCCTTGGTGTTCAATACAACACTGAACCCTACAAGCAACACTTCTACAAAGCTTTTGACACATTTCTACGTTAATTGTAGTAAATGTTTCACGAATTGTTTGTCTTAATTCAGGAAGTGTTTTCGGTTTGACCTTGTAAACAAGATCTTTCAGTACACCCCACAAGAAAAAGTCAGGTGGTGTTAGGTCTGGCGATCGTGCTGGCCACTCAATTGCTCCATCGTCCTATCCACCTCCTTCGAAATTTAAATTTAACCATTCCCTAACGAGTAACCCATAGTGGGATGGCGCACCATCCTGTTGAAAGTAAATTCCATTCTGATTTCTAACTCTCGGCCAGAATTCAGTTTGCAGCATTTGTAAATAATTATCTTGATTAACAGTACTATCAAAGAATATCGGGCCTATTATTCCCATGGAAGAGATGGCTGCCCAAACTGTCACTCCTGGTAGGTTAACGTCTTTTTCCAAGATAACATGTGGGTTAACATCGCTCCAGTACACACAATTATGGCGATTGATATGCCCGTTCAATTTGGATGTTGCCTCATCTGACCACCATATCTTATCAAGAAAGGTCTCATCTTTATTGACTTTATTCAGGAAATTTTCGCAAAACTCTAATCGTCTATCTGCATCTCCATCATGCAAGCTCTGTAACACGCGAGGGATGTGAGGCTTCATCTTGTTCTTCTTTAAGAGTCTACGAACACTTCTGTCACTGATACCCAACTCTGTAGAAAGACGTCTACTGGATTTCTGAGGAGTGTGCAACAATGATTCTCTTAATTCATCGGACTTTTCTAAGGTTGTTGCTGAAACTGGCCTCCCTGATCTTGTGGCATCACTTACGCTTCCGGTTCTTTCAAATTTCCTAATTAGACTTGTGATATTGCGGCTCTGCACTTGTCGAATGTTAAATTCTTCTGATAACACGAGCGGCTTTAGCTCCATTGTTATTGTTTTGGTAATAATGTTTAACTGCTTTCACTCTTTGTTCTCTCGTCAATCGTAAGGCCATATTTATTCAGAATTTCTGTAAAAATAAAAGAAACAAAATGATACAATATAAACTGAAAAATTATACTGTATAAAACTATAAAGATACAATTATTAAAAGGGCGTTACTTTTGCCGCACCCGGTATGAATTTTATCAGTTTGGTTAATCTGTATTACCTAAAATTAGTTAGCTAGTTACCAGCTAGTGATTAAAAGAATACCATGGTTCAGCAAATATAATGCATCAATTAACTCTATTTTTTACGTCCAGTCTTTTTACTGTTGTATTCTCTGTGGTCTCTTAATATATATATATATATATATATATATATATATATATATATATATATATATATATTAAGGTAGCCCACAGAAGGGGGTGAAATTTTTGGGTGCTCATAGCCCAACGTACCCACTAGATGAGAAACTAGCGCACGTGAATTTTTTTTTAAAATTAATGACTATTTAGGGTATGCACGCGGCTGCCATTTTTAATGCCCTGTAAAGCTCAGCTCTGACGAGGCAGCAGACATAACTCGGAACGTAAAGAAATTGCGCAATTCGCCCAGTTTCTAATTCCAAATTACGTTCCTAATTAACTAATTAATTAAGTTTACAGCTGGCAACTCTTATTTTTGAACATACTACGATTTGGCATCGTATTTCAAGTAATAACGGTTTTTCTCAGTTACTCTCCGTCAAGAATCGGATAGGGTGTATAAAGTGTTCACGCATCACTGGGAATCATTTATCTTAGCTTGCTTTTTGTTGACTCAGGTGAATATTTAGTTAATTAATATTTAATAATAATTAATTAATAATTAATTAATAATTAATTAATATTAATATTTAATTAAGGTGAATATATATTCCATAGCGTTATAAATTGCTATGACGCTTAAAGTTGCTATATTACTATTGCGTTATTATTTTTGGTTTATGTTGAATACTAATTTTTTTCTGGAAAGATGTGCATGAGTGCAAGTTTAGTCCTAAAGAGTAACGTTAAAACTGTGTATGCTTAAAATTGCCATATTTTCTATTGCCTTATAAATTGCTATGAAAGTTGCTATATTACTGTTGCGTTATTGTTTTTGGTTTATGTTGAATAATAATTTTTTGCTGAAAATTCATGTATATTAATGCATGTTTAATGTTAATGTGTGACTTTAAAAGTCTACATGTTTGAAGTTGCTATATTTCTACATTATTTCCATAGTAATAAAAAATGTAAATTTTTGGTTTCTCTTTCTAGGTTGTGATGATGGCAACTGCATTGCGTAAGAAAAACACTATCTACTTGGTTGGCAGCACCATCGAGGCGATTCCTAAGTCCCGTCTTTCTACTCTTAGGCAAGTTCTCCAACGTTGTTTTCATCTGAAAATGAGTGAGCCAACTCCTACGAAAAACGAGTGCATCAATATGGTGGTGAAGGAAACCATGGATATCTGGGGAATAGCCCGCATCCCTACTAAAGAGGAGCGGAATATCAAACGAACCCAGAATGGAATCTTGTCCACTTGGAGGAAATTGAAAAAGGGTTCCAACAGGAGAAGTAAGCCACAAATCTTGAAAATCTCTTCAACATTAAGCATCATGATGTGGAAAGACTGATCCGGATAGAGGAAGACCGAGTCTTCTTGAAAGACCAAGAGAGGGAGCGCAAGTTTCACATGGGACGAGTCGACGAAGCCCTGGGTAAGAAAGAAATGAAACAGAAGTATCTTAAGAAGAAGGCCAGAGAGCAAAAGGAAGTAGCAGAGAAGCAGATGCATGAAGAGCAAGAGACCGTTCAGCTGGAGTCAACCAGCACCTCTTCTGATGATGAAGGCCCTCGTTCATTTCCGAAGATGCCTCGAGTTGGGATGGATCGGAATTTTCAATTCCCTTGCCCGTTAAATGCAGCTCATCGTCCTGCACCTCAAACGAGGCCGAAGAACTTCAAGTCCCCTGATCTCGCTGACGCCCTGGATAGAACCAACACCAGCGATCGTGAGGCAGTTCACATCGTGGCAGCTACTGTGAAAAGCCTTGGAGGGAACATTGATGAACTGGCCATCAGTCGCTCCACATTCAGAAGAACCCGTATGCGACATCGCAGTGACCAAGTAGTATAGCCGCAAAAGGGTAGAGTGCAGGAATGTTGCAATTTATCACGTAATGCTGCAATGTTGCAAAGGGGGTGGGTGTTGCAAAAAGGGGCTGGATGTTATGCAACATGTTGCAAAGGGGGTTGTGAAAATGGGGTGGGTGTTGCAAAGGGGGGTGGGGTTGCAAAAAATCCATGCAAAGGGTTGTGGGGGATGCTGCAGGTGCAACAAGGGGTCATGAAACTTGGAGGCGGCGTTATCCCCCAAGAGAAAGGAGAAGGAGAGAAAGGAGGAAGGTGTTCACCTGGCAGGAGCCAAGTGCATATTAAGACTTCAGCCGAGTAGGCGTTGTCTTATAGACTCCTAATCAGCCAGTTGGCTTAGAAGGCGTAAATGGCTTGAGTTGCCAGATAGCGCCATGTATTCAATGGCTGAGTTGCCAGTTTGTGCTATATATTTAATTAATTAATTCTATATTAATCGAAGACTGAGTTGCCAGATACCACTTTTTACATTATTATGGAGAGTTGCCAGATACCATTGTATACATTATTATAGACTCCTAATCAGCCAGTTGGCTTAGAAGGCGTAAATGGCTTGAGTTGCCAGATACCACTTTTTAGCATTATTATGGAGAGTTGCCAGATACCATTGTATACATTATTATAGACTCCTAATCAGCCAGTTGGCTTAGAAGGCTAAATGGCTTGAGTTGCCAGATACCACTTTTTAACATTATTATGGAGAGTTGCAGATTGTACCATTTATTTTCTTAAAAGTTGGTTTAGAATTCCGCTAGTAGGTTTAGAAGGCGTAACATGATATAATTAACCAAAAGAATTAAGTAAAACAACATTGCATCATTCTGTTTATATAAATATATAGAAAATAAATATACATTTGAATATCATAATATAAAATGAGGAATATGCATATAATCCGTCAATATAACAGTACAGGAGAAATATATACACACACACACACATTATGGAGATATATAGAAAATAAATATACATTTGAATGATCAATAATAATAGAAATGAGGAATATGCATATAATCAAAAAAATACACACACACAATTATGGAGATATATAGAAATAAATATACATTTGAATTCAATAATAATAGAAATATGAGGAATATGCATATAATCCTTCAATATAACAGTACAGGAGAAATATCACACAAATATGTTAAATATATAAATACATTTCACTTTTTTTTTCAAAATACTAAACTCGCACTTAATCGAGTTACAATTACATCATTATTGCTCTGCATTACGCAGTATATGCGGTTTAATAATATTTCACCGCTTAAAGTATAGGGAAACCTGTATTCGATATGAAGGGCTTTCATATCGTTCAGTACTATTTTTGTTCCCACTTTACAACCGGTTGGTAAGTCATCTTTAAATACGTCTAGAATACAATCAAAAGCACGCACAAAGAGTTCATCGTTAGCTACATTATTAAACACAAGTTTATAAACACGCTTTTCCAATCGAGGGTTTATTTCTACCGACCGAGCTTTTCAATCGTGAACTCATCTTCACTCAACATAGCGGCAATTGAAATAATCTTCTAAATCGTTACGACAACTGCGCGTTATATAAAGAAATAGTTCTTCAGGGTGAACGGTGTAGGTGAGCTCAGCCTTGTACCGATCAATTGCTTTGTACCAAAGTTCATGGTATTTCAAAGAGTCTAAACTTTTTAAATAAACGTCCAGCTCTAGACCATTCTCACCTTGTTCAGCCCTACACTCGGTAAACCCATCGAGCAGAGCGGTGTATGCGTATTCAAGTACTGTATCAAAATAAAGCATATCCGTAACACGCGCGTCTAATATAGGTTTCAGCTTGCGGAATCCGACGATTTCAAACATTCTGTCGAGGATGAAACGGTTTCGCGTAGGAACAAGAGCGTTATTATCAGAAGCATTCTTCCACATCAGCCGTATATCAATGCATGGCCGATCGTTATTTATACACAACGTACATACAACGGCGTATGAGGGTGCGTCACTAATCTGCTCTCTTCTTGTACCTACGTTAGCAGGTATTTTATAACGATCTTCACTCCACTTCTCAACTATCACGAAGATTCTATTCATCTCCTCGACACTTAAATAAACCCGTTTGTTTGTTTGTCTACATTCCGTTTCCAGTACATAGCTAACGGTACCGGATTTACGCCTGAACACGCGCAACGATTTCGTCACGGACACATCGTACGAGGCGTTGAGAATGCTGCTCAAAGGAAGTTCCATCGTATTCGAGGAGCGCACGTCCACTCGGTTCAAGCTCTGAGATAACTATGAGCCGTGTGAGGCACGCAGGTAGGCAGGAACGGTTCGATGGGCGGCTGACTCGATGATACGTGAATGGGGTTGTTCGAACTCGTATGATCCGCGAGTCGCACCATAATCGTCGAATTGTTGTACATATTGGGTAGGTGTTTTTCCGGTACAAGAATTAATTTCGGTTTTATCACTACCAGACTACGCACCAGACAGTTTCCCTCAGGATAATTTTCACGAACTAGGCACATTTTTATGTTTTACTAAACATCTTCACACTCCGGCGCACTATTTGAGAGGAACATATGCTCATATTTTTCCTTTCTGCCCATCAAACGATACTCGTCTCTAAAGTCTGTTAAAAACTCACGCAGGGCACTAGCCACAACCTCACTACGAACCTCATCATGATATACATTAATATAGTGATAAAAATACTTAAGATTGTCCATGATCACGAGATTCACATTTTCAGTCGTAGGGTATGAGTAATCGACATGGTGTAACATGACGTAATACCGCTTGTCACACCACCCATCCGCAAGACTCATTATCCATACCTGCTGCTTCTCTTCTGCACGCGTTGTTTCTTTTACTTCACGGTATATGTGAGACTTTATAAAGTTTAGCTCTACAGCATACTTCAGCACATCGTCTGTGCAACGAAAGCCTTCAACGGTCTCACCAGAACATCCGTAGAGTATTTGTACATCTTGCAACTTCGCACAATCCAATGTGGTTTTAAAAGAGGCATAGGAGGGGGGAATAGGAAGTTTTTCGGTATCCACCACATCCTGGAACTTTGCTGAATACCATTTCATAAACGTTGTACAAGCAATATTAAAGGTAGCCATTTGAATACACGTCTGATCTCCTATTTTTCTTCTACGCTGGCGAATACACGTCTGATCTCAAGGGCTTACTGCAGTCGACTGACCACGCAGGGAATCCCAGATAGTAGCATGACTCACGTTGCTGAACTTACAGTGGGCGGAGCTTAGAACTTTCACCTGCGCACGCACACGCACACACACACACAAAGGAGAAAGTGAAACGGTAATTGAAACATGATTTATTTAATAAACGAGATATTCAAGTTATATATATTTACAAATACGATTTAATAAACGAGATATTCAAGTTATATATATATTTACAAATACGTGTGATAAATAAGTTAATAGATACATCAAAGATTATATACAAGACATACATATTTACAAATACGTGTGATAAGTAAGTTAACAATAGGCGCATCAAAAGTTATGGTATCCAAAGGGTACGGTATCATAGGTACCAGGTAACTGGTAACGTTTCCTATAGGTGTTACGGCACACCTTCGTACCCCTAAGTTCCTTCACGCCCCCAGCTTCTGCGCCCGAAAATTGTGGGTGCCTACAATTAGTTGGGGAGGTCGTTCGCCCTCATCATCGTCCAAACACACTAGATCCTTCAACGATTCAAAGTTAACAACCCGCTGATTCGCATGGTTGAGCGTAATACCCTTTGCCTTCACGATATATTTCATATCATCCCCCACCCTGACCCGTACCCCATAAATTTTAGGTCCTGTTGAGACAAAAGAGTCGGCGTATGCGTTGTCCCGATACTCATCCTTGATCTCATCAGTGAGTTCGCCGAGGAACTCCCCAATAGCGGGCATGTATTCACCCTCCCTCTCTGTGAATATCACGCTATCTGTATCGGCATACAATACTCTCCGCCCAAGAGAATGCAATAGACCCCAAAGGTTTATACGGGCATAGGCTGTTGTGAAGCTGGCCACAGGTATGTTTGTAACCCTTGAGGTATTTGTGGCCAATTCAGTGTTGTTGTACTTTATTATGTAAGTATTACCTACATTCACGATCTCCATGACCTCTTTATCGGGAGCATTGGCATAATCCCAGACATCACTATAACTTTGTGCCAAATGAATGTTCCCTTTGCCGGTATTCAGTGCAAATTTTCCCCATAGACTGTTTAGACACAACTTCGCACTAAAGCGCTTGCCAGGATTCTTTGCAATTTGGGCACGATCAAGTTGTATACCTTCGCGGTCGCGGTAACGTTGAATATAGGCAGACTTTTCATCTTCGGTATCAACTCCTCGCGGATACCCTGATGCCTCAACCTTATCCTTCAAAAATGCGTTTATATATGGTGTGAAAAGGTTGGGTAGCTTCTGAAACCTCCACACCTCATGTATCTTCAGTATTCTATACCCATGGCGTACGGCTAGGGCCAGCTCAGGACTTGTATATACGCCTCTGATCTTACGCTGGTGGGGTATATGGTTACAATCGCCGTTATTCTCTTCCGCGCACTTCACGCACAGGGGAAACATGAGCTTGTGGTCGATAACGACAGGTAAGATTGGCATCCATAAATTGCGTGGGGGGAGTACGTCTACGAAAGAGAGCCCAAAGTAACGATCATTCAAATTTCTTGAAAATTCATTGATGGAGGGCAGGTTAGGTCCCACCAGTTTCTCAGGAGCGCCCACGGGGTACGGATTGTTCTTCATCACGTATGGGTATAAAGAACAGAAATCGTAGTAATGGAGCTTCACGCCCTCCGTAGGTGGAAAGTATAGTCTGAATGGATTTGTACGTCCTCCAAACAAGCTATCACCACATTTGAGAGGATCCAGCACCATTGAACGCTTGATCGTGTTTATTTCCTCACGGTACACCTCGTCTGTCTCCATCCGTGAGTGAACTGTGATCCTAGAAGTTGATCGCGGGTGCGGGTCCATGCAAGACAGTCGGCAGGAGATCTACCGTGGATATCTCCGGCGATTCCGCACTCAGGACGGGGGCATCCATGCCACCAGCATCCGTTAAAGGAGTACACAGTCTTCACACCAGTGACACGGTTTTCACTTAACTCATCAACCCAAAAAAACACGACCATTAATCTTAATGGGTACTTCACCCGTGTTGCGGGCGTGCTTTATGTATACACCTGTCTGTTGCTGTAGGTGTATGAGCCAGTAAATAGCCTTGTGTCCGTAACTGCGGGGGTTGTTTCGGTGAATAATGGCTAAGGTGGCTTTAGGCATGAAGTTATTCTTGAACACCGTAAAACATAATGACGCGATGGTGGTTGCGACTTGCAGCGGATCGCATTTGAAACGGCCTATGTACAATTAGGGTGGATCGATTTTACATATTTTTCGATTTCCATATTCTAATAGAGACAAAACTTGCGCATGCATGAGAAAATAGCCTTTGCAAAATCTTAGCTTAATAGGTAATCATCTTCTGCCCCGGCAGAGCGATGAAAATCATATTTTAGTAGTCAAAAACGTATTTTTCTTATAATTTTTAAAATATTTCAATATGCATCAAAATTATTCCTAATAACTATAAAGTCGATGAAAAAGACCTCATATGATCGTTTTTCCAAGCGCGTTGTCCTACGTTAATATCTTTTGCCCCGGCAACAACGTCAAATGTTGAAAAAATAGGTAATTTATACATATTTTCAGATCGGCTCTTTGTCTTAAATAATGCATTTATATATTTCTCATAGCATTTATATCGTTGCTTAGGCATGAAATAACACACACGCAAAATTTTATGACTCTAGAGTAATATCTTCTGTCCCCGAGAAAAGTCTAAATGTGGATTATAATTACGTTAATGTGATGTTATAAGTACGATAAGTACTAAGTACAGCTCCTCGCTTGGTAATTTTATAAAATTAGCAACCCAGAACTCACCACGAGGAGGTGGCTGTACGTCGAGTTCCACCCTATCCAGCCCCAACCACCCTTCCTTTGGCTGCATGTCGATTTACATACGGTAATCTTTCTTAGAATCAAATCGTGGAATTTTTGTTCGGGAGTGAAGACGGGAGCGGATGAATCCGTCCTCTCTTCTATTCCACTTACACTGGCAGAGGCTTCGGTTACTAATTTGATGAGTCTCTCGACCGCTTGAGTATGACAAGGGAATAGTGGGATCAGTCCATCAGGCTGGTCTCCCGTCTCAACAAACTCTTTTATTCGGGTATCAGGTATTGTTTTTGTAACGGGGGGTTCGGTCACCTCAGCCGTTTGCCAGTTGATCATTTCGTAATAGTTTTGACTATCGTATAGCAGCTCAGGCATGGCGAAGGCTCGAATTTCCCCCGCTGGTGATTGTTTTGATCGTGCTTTTAATATTCTTCTCCATCCCAATTGTCTTATGTGTTGCTCATCGGCATGTAGCATGGAGATCAAAATATTTTCTGGGTGAGCAAAGAAAGAATTTCTACGGAGGACTTTGTTGGCGATTGTCTTAGATCTTTGAGGCATGGTCTGAGAGAGACGCATCATTTCGAAAAAATGTTTTGCGCCCTCAGTGAAACTGGAGTTTTTCTTTATCTTAAACCAAATTGGTGCGTAAACTATCATAATGAATCGCACAATTTCGTTGAAGGTGCTGGAGGGTTCACTGGTTGAAACATAGAGGCGCAGAAATCTATTTGCTGTTGTCAGCCACCTGGAATGCGCCATCTTACCTGGATTTCGAGCCGCGAGAGCTGAAGAGCAGCTACCGCTCGACACTGCTCTGTAGATGCCTAACAAATATTTTTGGTCAGTGCTCAACTCGGCATCATCTATGTCAATGTCGGGAGATGGAATGGCATCGAATTCTGTAATTGGAAGTTTTTCGCAGTCGTTCAGTTGTTTTCCAACTGGTCCAGTAAAGCCCATTGGCCCAGTTGTTTTGCCGTCCAAGTCTTGAATGAGGTGTCGCAGTGATAATTCATTACCGTGTAATAGGCATATGATCCACTGAACTGGCCTTTGTAGTTTCATTTCAATCATACGAATGGCTCCACCCTTTCGACTGGCGCGTCAGTGGCAGCTGCTGCTGGCAGCACTCACCAGAGATGACCTTTAAACCCTAGCCTAGAGTCATAAAATTTTGCGTGTGTGTTATTTCATGCCTAAGCAACGATATAAATGCTATGGGAAATATATAAATGCATTATTTAAGACAAAGAGCCGATCTGAAAATATGTATATAAATTACCTATTTTTTCAACATTTGACGTTGTTGCTGGGGGCAAAAGATATTAACGTAGGACAACGCGCTTGGAAAAACGATCATATGAGGTCTTTTTCATCGACTTTATAGTTATTAGGAATAATTTTGATGCATATTGAAATATTTTAAAAATTATAAGAAAAACGTTTTTGACCACTAAAATATGATTTTCATCGCTCTGCCGGGGGCAGAAGATGATTACCTATTAAGCTAAGATTTTGCAGAGGCTATTTTCTCATGCATGCGCAAGTCTTTGTCTATTAGAATATGGAAATCGAAAAAAATGTAAAATCGATCCACCCTAATGTACATCCTTCTAAAGGCCTGGAAACATACTCTAATCACGCGCACATCATTCACGCAATAACGCTCACATTCATCAGCTATATTATAAGGGTTACTTTCATTAAAACTGTTGTAGTATCGATCAAAGTCTTCACGTTCATCTACACTCATACAGTCATAGTTAAAATAATGTTTGGGTGGTGGTGGGCCTACGTAGTTTAAAGTCTCGCTGGTGAGGAAAGTGTAAGGGAAGTATCCTTTGGAAACTTCAGCTGCTACTCCCATCACCTTGGGTAGCTTTGCTAATTTACAAGGTTGAATAATAAAGTGTCTTTAAATTGTACATTGCTTCTTATTTGCATCTGTATTAATTTGTTGCCTCTTTTCAATGGATCACCTGTAAATATCTCAGAGGATTCGTGTTCAAGCAACTCCTTATAAAGGAACTGCGTGTCAAACTTTGCCCCGTTATGGGCGAGAATATACACAGTCATTTTTTTGAACTTGTCGGCTAACTTGACAATATAGGACACAAATAGTTTCACAGGACTATCGCGGACATTCGTTTTAAAAACGTTTGTCCGTTTACCGCATTTGGGGCACTCGTCACATTCGATCCCCATACACTCATCGCAGATAGTCTGGCTCACAAGTAAATGTGGAATTACCTCTTTGGTTTCAGCGTTCGTATATGTTTCTATATCGTAGTATACAGTTATACAAGGGTTATTTTTAGGCTTAGCATCTTTCATATAACATACATGTTTTACTCCATCCGCCTTATATTCCTCCTGGCATGTAGGACAGTGAATTTCGTCACACTTGTGCTTAAATTTTCCCCAATTATCCATTGTGTGAAACATACCACATTCACAGATTCTCATTTTCCTGCACGTGCCAATTGATTTATGGAAATCAAAACAGCTATTATTGAAAAATGTGCGTCTATACACATCACAGTCTCTCTTCTCAGCTTCAACTACACGGCTTTCACATTTGGTGCTTTTACACTGTTCACATACATGTGACATTCTTTACAATGTCTCACTATATCATCCGCAAACTCGAGGCACCCCTTACACAAATCATGATGTCTCCCATATTTTCGACTTTTGTCATAACTCGCGTAAAGCCACCTTATATTACGGATGGGGAGATACGTTGTCCCTGACAATCCTAAAATAAGTAGGGGTCTTGTACGATCTCTCACACAGCTTTTAAAAACATACACAGTCCTACGACGATCATCCAACCCAAATACAACTATACGGACATTCATTTCCTGTTCTACCATTCTCAGCTCTTCAGGCCCCATATTACAGTCAAATTCAAGTTCACAGTCTGCAGCTAGTTTACGGGCACGTTCCACGACCGTAGGCAACCAAATTTTTTGAGCCCGTGTATTTTGTACAGTAAGCATGTTAGCCAAGACTACTGCTATAAAGCCGCAACCACGATCGACGTTTATATGCCGTCTGTAAATAGCTTGAGAATTGAGGTTAAGAGTATACGGTATGGCACTATGACCCACAACACGGAATACAAGATCAATATTTACCGTGAAGTTGTCCATATTGAAGGCTATACTACTTTGGGCAGCTTGCATTATACGTCCTAATATATATTCTACATCTTCAGCCGCCAAACGTCTAAATGGCACTACTACCCAATAATCATCTACATCACCGTCATCTGACCCGAATCCGAAGGACAGACTCGTCCTGACTTCACGCTCGTCGCGGTTCTGAAGAGCAAACTTTACAATACGCTGTACAACCCGGCGTAGCCCGCGCTCAATTCCATTGCTATACATGGCTCTAGGGTCGACCCTGACTCTATACCGATTTCTAGTCAAGGCTGGGGTGGGGGCTGCGGAGCGCACCAACTCAAACGTTATATCATCCTCAACAGAACGGGGGGCGACTGTGGCGGATGAATTAGGGGATATATTAGCGGAAGGTGCTGCTGGGGGGCCTGTTGCGTAGGAGGTTGAGGGTTGCGGATCTATTATTGTAGACTTAACAGAACGGGGGGCAACTGTGGCGGATGAATAAGGGGATATATTAGCGGGAGGTGCTGCTGGGGGGATTGTTGCGTAAGAGGTTGAGGGTTGGGGATCTATTACTGGTGCAACAGGCGCGTATTTCGGTCGTTTTATACCTGACGTGGGGTTCTCTTCATCATACCTCCGCTTTGGACGTGCTACCGGTATCGCTGGTGAGGGTTCGTTGGCAGGGGAGGAGATCACAACTACTCTGTCGTCGAGGTCATCCGTAATGTCAATGATGGGATGCTCTACCTCATCGTCATTCACGGTTCTGTGGGAGAAGAAAATAAAATATAAGGAACAGCACTCAAAATTTGTAATATTTTGTAAATGACTCACTTAGGAGTGTGACGTGTTAGAAATGGACTCTGTAGAAAAATTCAGATTCACGAGCCCATCCACATGTATTATATCTGGACCTACAGGATGTGGTAAAACTGTGTTTATGCTTAAAATCATTAAAGAAAAGGGAGAGATGTTCTCGAAATTTGTGAATAAAGTTATATGGTGCTATTCGACGTATCAATCAGTGTTCAACGAGTACCAAGATGATATTTTGTTCCACAAAGGCGTATATGACGTTAATTCGTTAAAGGGAAATGAACATACAGTCATTGTAATTGACGATCTCATGTTGGAGATGGATAAAACGTTTGCCGAGACATTTACAGTATTCTCCCACCATCTTAACATAAGCGTGTTCTTCATCAATCAGAATCTATTTTTCAAAAATAGATACATGCGCGATGTGTCGTTAAATACGCAATATCTAGTCTTATTCGCACAATGTAGAGATGTATCACAAACTGGGGTATTAGCCAATCAAATGTTCCCGAATCAGCGTAAGGAGTTTTTGGAAGTTTATAAAGAAGCTACAAGCACGCGTTACGGATATTTGCTTAGCGACCTTCATCCGCGAAACACGTTTAGAGTGCTTCTGCGAACGAATATATTTCCAAACGAGCCTGAAACGGTGTATATTCCAGAATGACAAAGAGACTAAAGAAATACCGTGAATTAATAAAAATCTATCATCGACTGCCCCGGGCAATGCAGCAGATGTTTATTAAAAATATCGACGCCGACTTTTTAAAATGCATCTGTGAAATCTGTCTTAACGTTATAAATTGCAATGTATCAATGAAACCCCCTCAGAAGGCTCGCCTACGCCGTTACAAGAACATAATACGTGCACTCGCTCGTAAATGTCAAACTGTAGCGAAGAAAAAACGAATTATTGTACAAACAGGAGGGTCATTTCTCCCCATCTTATTTTCAGTTTTGGGTCCTTTACTGACTAGATTAATATAATGAAGAAAGTGGTAGTGATTCCACACGAGGTGTACGCTTCACTGCAAAGGAATCCAGACACGGTTCTAGATCCCCGTAAAAGCAGACTTAAAAGAATGGAAAGCGAATTGCTAGCCCTATTAAACAGTGAAAAAACACCTGATGAGAAAAGAATCTTATACCAAGAAGCTCTGCAGAAATTTCTTCACGAGTACGAAAATTATAAGAACCCTACAGAGATTCCTGTGGTTATTAGGCACAGTACGGGGGACGATGGACATGGCGACATAGGATCTGTGCCCGACGATACAGCTGACCAACCAAAAATTAAGGGATTAGCCACACAACATATCGAGCATGTATTAAAAAGCAGAGCTGGGCAATTGCGTTTTTTTGCCCGTTTTTTTGCGGTACTGCGGTACTGCGGTACTACTACCGCACTACCAAACCGGTACCGCATAACGCAGTACCGCAAAGGATCGCTGAAAGTACAGCAGTACCGCTACCGCATTCAAATTTCCCGCGGTACTTTCCGCGGTACCGACCAACACGGTAGTACCGCAGTACCGCAAAAAAACCCGCAAATGCCCAGCTCTGTTAAAAAGCACCCTCCCACATACATTGAGGAGTAAAGGCTTAAGTCTTTATAATCTATTGAATGAGGATCCAGCCATACAATGGACCGATACAGGCGAGGTCATTGTGGAAGGATCAAAGGTACAGGGATCGAATATCGTAGACATTGTCCATGATCTGGTGAGAAAGTGGGATAGGCCATCACCATCAGGATGGAAGCATATTAAAGCAAGACTACAACAAATATGTCCCTAAAACGTTGATAGGAAATCTGAACAGGTTAAAAGACTTGGAACATGCAACGCATGTGACACAATTGAAGACGCCGTCACCCCCGGCGGTAACACCTTTGAAGAGGAGAAAGAAGAGGTTAAACAACGGTCAACCCTACCACGTGCCTCTAAAATACGCAAATGGCTAACGTATTAACTAAACGCTATTATGACATTTCTAACCCATCCTCTTACGGCGGCGTAGATAGACTGTACAGAAGTGTTTACGGAGTAGGGAAAAAAGATGTTGAAAGATTTTTGAGGGAGCAGGACGCTTATACGCTTCATAAGCCTGTGAGAAAAAGGTTTAAAACAGCCAAGACAACGGCTTCCTCGATTGATTCTATTTGGCAAGCAGATTTAACAGACATGCAAAGATATTCTGTGTATAACGATGGTTACCGCTACATTCTATTCATAATAGACGTATTCTCTAGATATCTGTGGCTAGTTCCTCTGAAAAATAAATCACCTGAAACAGTTGCTAAAGCCACCAAAACGCTAATGTTAAAAGAAAACAGGGTTCCTGGCTATTTTTGTACGGATATGGGAAGGAATTTATAGGCCGTGCTTTTCAGAACATGTTGACAGAGTTTAATATCAGCTATTACACAACCAATTCTATACATAAGGCTTCTTTAGCTGAAAGAGTTCAGCGCACCATAAAGGAACGCATGCACCGTTATTTTACACATAAAAACACATACAGATTTCTAGACATTCTGGAATCATTGGCATCATCCTACAACCGCTCACACCATCGCACGATTGGGACAACACCTAACGAAGTTTTAGAAAGAGGTACGCTCCCGAGAAGAGATGGATCACCACCACCACCACACTCGGCGCGCTTCAAAATCAATGATTATGTAAGGCTGTCGCGTTCGGGGAATAAATTCGCAAAGGGTTTTGAGCAAGGATGGACACGCGAGATTTTTAAAGTTAGGGCTATGAGACCTAAAGGTGAGATAATGATGTATTACATTGAAGATTTGAATGGGGAAATCTCAGGAGGCTTTTACCGCGAGGAATTGCAGAAAGTTGCGTTTAATTTAGGAAAAAATGTGTTTAAAATTGAGAAAATTTTAGGAAGCAAAGGTTCAGGAAAGAGAAAAATGTACCTGGTGAAATGGCTAGGGTACCCAGAAAGCTTCAACACCTATATAAAAGCTGATGCAATAATGAAGCTTAAATAGTATGCAACATGGCTCCTAACCATTTCTACGTCACACTCCCGTCCTCCTCGTCCCTGTCTGTACACCCTAACAACACACTAGCCAACTTTGTAACAGAACTCCACGGGCACATTGAATTGGGTCGTGATTCGTATGAGGTGGGGATATGCGAAATTCAGCTGGACACTATCTTTTTAAATATTGAACATAAAGAAACCGTTTTTACGATTCTTAGAGACATTGACGAGTGTGAAAAAGCTGGGGTAGCTATGGATGAAACTATACGTATCGCTCGGACGTCTTACAGAAGTAAGACTAGGACCGGGTCAACATGGTTCGGTCGAGGATGTTGTGAGAGGCTTAAACGTAAGTTTAAGAAACTCAAACCTTACGAATGAATTAGTATACGAAATCGTAAACAAAGGAAACCCTGCACATACACTAATCCTAAAATCAAAGACTAACAGACGTATTAAAGACCATAGAATGTTCAAAATTCTAACCGGCCGATATAGCGCAGCCTTCCAAAGAGACACATTTCACGAGACACAGCATGACTTGTCCAGATTAATGTATCAATTGAAGATGGAGAAATTGGCTGAAAGGTCCCCAGACATGTGCTATATTTACAGTAATATAGTGGAGCACCAGTTTGTTGGGGATACCCAGGCACGCCTGCTGCGCATTGCTCACATCCCCAACCATAGAGGAAGGAGTTTGAGTATTACATATGACAGACCCCATTATGTGAATGTCGCAACTAATTTAATAACCAATATCTCAATATATATACGAACGATTGAGGGTGAAAACTTCCCATTCGGTAACGGGAGCTTAACAGTGAAGCTACACGCACTGAGTTATAATGGATAGAAAGCCTTTCACCGTCTATCGAGGGGTGAGATACCAGCGCGGTAGTGGACTTGGATCCATTTTTTCATCCATACTACGTACGGCTGTTCCTTTGCTGAAGAGGGGTGCCAGATACCTCGGAAGGAAAGCGCTACAATCAGGTCTTAACACTGCAGAAAACATATTGGCCGGGGCTAAACCTAAAGAAGCTCTAAAAAAACATTTAAAGCGTACACGGGACGAAATCATCAAAGATGCAAAGAGAAAAATGCGTGGTGGCGGGAAGAAGAAGAGGGCTGCCCGGAAGAAGGGGTCACGTGGTATTAAACGTAAAAGGATATCAAAAAAGAAGTGCTGTAAGCGAATGAAACCTATGGTTGACCACTTTTTTGACTGATATAAGCTAAGGACATTGATCTCATGAATCATAGTTTGTTTACTACTTGTCGAGAGAGGAGGCACTATTTCTAACTCGCCATGGCACGCTTCATCCACCCATGTAGTTCACAATGCTGTAAATCGGAGCTGTCCCTTTTTGAGCTGCCTCCAACTCAAGTTTCTATTGAGCACAGTGATTTTATTACAATTAACCCTTTAAAACAATTAGTTCCCCGAGTGCACCTATAGAATTCGTGATACCCAGCTCAGGCCCTTACTTTTTTGATCCAAGCTGTGTGCACATGTACGCTAAGCTACGTATAGCCCATTCTGATGGAACGGTCTGCGATGACAAATATGCTGTATACCCTGAAACAAACTTTCTGCACTCCATATTCAACCAGTGTGACGTATATTTAAATCAGACCAACATATCGGCAGGCACGGGGTACTATCATCTACGAGCCTATCTGGAAAATGTCCTCAACTTTTCCAAAGAAGCGAAGGCTACCTTTTTAAGTGCCGAGGGATATTATCAAACTAAAGATGAAAGTAGTATAAAGGACAAATTTAAAAATTCTAAAAAGAAAATATACGAGTGTTTTGGACGGCTGCACACAGATTTCACTTTCCAGGAGAAGTTGCTTGTCAACGGGGTGGATATGAAAATAAAGCTCACCCGCACGAGTCCTGAGATCTGCTTAAATCTGGATGCTGATCAAGAAGAGGGTGCAAAGCCCGTTGTGGTTCACATTATGGACACATACCTCCGCGTACGGCGAGTGAAATTAAGTTCACCAAAACAACTAGAAATTGAGAAAAATTTACTAAACGCTACAGTGAAATATCCTATTAACAGAGTACAAATCAAACTATATACGGTTCCTGCAGGGTTGGCATCGAAGCAGATAGAAAACATTGCCCTGGGAAATCTTCCTAAAAGGATATTAATCGGAATGCAGGACCATGCTTCGGTGAATGGAAAATATAAAAAGAGTGCCTTTAAATTCGAGAATTTCGGACTTAAAAATATAACTCTATACGTTAATGGCACTGCTTTGGGTGGAACAATGGGTACGGACTATTCATCAGACGCTGTGTTACCTCTTTGCGCCAGAGCCTATAGTAATCTGACCCATATTGCAGGTGATTGTGATGAGCTTGGTAATGGGGTAACGCAGGAAGAATTCATTGATCAATTTAACCTTTATCCGTTTGACATTACACCTGACTTATCTGCTAGCGTAAATACGCATTTAACCCCACAGCAGAGCGGAAACATCTCAGTGAGGCTGGAATTCGCCAAGCCTATAGACGCGCCTATTAGTGTACTAGTATATCTCGAATCGCAAGCCCTAATAGAAGTAGATAGATTTAGGAGCGTTATCACTGACTTTTAAAATGGATGCTAATACACTTCAGAAAGTAATGAATAGTGAACGAGTCACACGTTCCAAATTTATCGGCGTGTTTGCGAAGAATGAAACATTGAGTTTGCCAAGTACGCGAGAATGCGGTAGTCTTATTGTGAACACAGATGTCATCGGTAATGAAGGGATTCATTGGATCGCTGTCTATTTTAAAAATAGACAGCGCCTGTACTATTTTGATTCACTCGGTACTCAACCCTGGAGTGACCCTATTATTGTAAAATTTCTCGCTCAGTTACATATTCCCGAAGTTGTATGGAACCCGTTTCGTATACAAGGATATTTTAGTAATGCTTGCGGAATGTACTGCGTCTCATTTCTCATGCATATGTCATGTGATAAAGAATTTAAATTTTTTAAATTTATTTGACCCGTGTCACACTCGCCGAAACGATGAAATGGTATGCAGACAGATAAAAATCCGTTTTCCAATTGTACGTACTCGTTGTATAGTATAATGTTTTTGTTCGTGTGTGTATATTTGTAACGGTATATTCTGTAGTTTAAGATGGTTATTGTACTGATTTCTTTCATTTAATAAATTTTTGAAAATATATTGTCTTCTTACCCCAAAAAGATCGAAAAACACTTACATTATTTCGGTGTGACATTCATTATGCTGACTGATCAGTATATCCTCCGTATTCATGACACGAGATTCTTCAAAAGATTGTATAACACGTGTCAAATCCTCATCGGACCTTAAAGGAATAATGTTCATTCTTTTTTAATAAAACATATACAGAGTATACAGACAGACCCCATTATGTGAAGATATCTTTGGTTCGAAACTCATTTAAGAGGTAAATCCAAATAATTTTTAAAACGATTGCCATAAAAAATTTCGATTTTAGCATAATGGTGAGTATCTAAATGAGTATCTGAATAAATTATAGACACTTACATTTCTATGGTAGTCCCTTGCGTCGGATTGTAAGGAGCGTCACTGCAAATATCTTCAACGGTTTGCGTTGGAAATAATTCATCACGGTCAATCGCGTTAAAAAGATTAATTGCAGTCAATGCTGCAGTGTCACCTTCTTCATACAAATCCTGAAAAACGTACAGTTCGTGGTCCATGGTGGAGGGAATGCACTGGCAGAGGGAATGATTAATTATTCACTGACGCGAAAATAGCTACTGTTACTCCAAACTGAAAAATATTTCCTTTTATATGCACAATCGCCAAGCTCCGCCCCAAAAGATTAAGGCCAGATGTTCGTAGTGATTGGTTGCCAGTGTAGCTGGGTGGAGCTATGATAAGTTTGTGTACCAATCGTAACACCGCTATGACGGGTCCGGACGAGTAATGGCATCTTTATATTTTCTCCAATAGATTTAATGCTCGTATTACCCCTTGCTGTCTTTACCATGTCAATATTTTTCCCCCACTATTCCCTGATCATTAGTCACTAATGTAATCGAGAGGATTTTATAATAAAGAAATTATAAATATATCCATTCCTTTAATTATATTTTTAAAAAAGAAAAGAGCATTCGGTTTCCACGTTAAACTGTGGGTCTAAGGCGGAGTGAAAACCTTATCCGTTGTTACAATTCGGGGAAGAGCTAGTTGTTTTATTACTAAAGAGAAAAATCGTGCATGTTTTGCGGTCATACTACCCACGGATCAAATGACCCTGTTATTTTAAATCAGGTTCAATAACACAGGTCAACAAAAATTTTTTTTTATTTCGTTGCCAAGGAAATTCGTACGAATTTAGGGTATTTTGGGGTTGCTGAATTCCAAAATGAAAGTAGTTTTTCCGATTTGGCTCTAGTTCTTTAGATAATGAATACCCTCAATTAATAGGAAACGTAACCATAACGCGTGCATATGGGAAACTACCGGAACATTCTAGATGGTGAGACACGCGAATATTCTTAGTGTTTACTCCGCGATCATTCTAGCATATTCCCCCTCCGTATATAAGTCATCGGCCACCCAACCAGTAAGTAGGCTCCGCCTGAACATTAAATTGTTTGCATTTTTAAGTGTTTCAATGGGGTACCAATTATCTCATAAATTAGAGCCAATCTAGCAAAACCGATGTCATATTCGGAATCAGCACCACAAAGTTACTCCAAAATCACTCTAATATGATTGGCAGTAAAATGAGTGTTGACCAGTGTAATCAAATGATCCTGTTATGTTGAAATGTGGAAGCGTGAGCAACGATTCCCTGACGAGATGTATTTCTTGAACTGATCCACAGAACAGATGTTCACATCTTCTGAAGACTCCACGCGCCACAGATCTTATAGACAATGCAGGTCCTGTATATGAGCTTTAATTATCTCGATGAAATAGTGAGCAATCATTCCCTGACGAGATGTATTTCTGAATCCACGTTAAACTGTAGGTCTAAGATCGGGTGAAAAGCTTTCCAATTCGGCGAAAAGGAGTTAATTATTATTATTACTACTGTAATTTGTACCACCCTATATATATATATATATATATATATATATCCATTCCTTTATTTATTTGAAAAGAATGAACAAAACTCTCTCTCTCTCTTTCTATATATATATATATTATATATATATATATATATAATGTTATAATGTTATAATGTTTCAGACCAACAAAGACCCTAGGATCCACTCATGGCTGGTCTACCTAACTGTGTTCGTAATCGTGTATTGTGTATGTCCTCCGTGGTGGCGGAGGGGACCTACAATTTTAAGTGGGTTCCGAACCACAAGAACATAAGAAATTCATGTAAAACTGCCGGTAAATTGGCCACGACCAATTTTTACGAAACTAAATAATTATCAATTTAAAAATAATTAATTATCGATTTAAAACTAAGGATAGAATCTCTCGATCCAGAGGATCAAGTCATAATAAACTACTATCCACAAATATGTTACACTCTATATCTATTTATAACCGACATGCAAATATATCAGATCCAAAGAATCCAGTCAATTTCATTACGGTATCCATCAAGTCACGGTCCATATCGATTGCGGACCAAGTCAAAATTTACAACCATATACATTACAATATATACACTTACGAGGAAAAGTGTAATTGTGGCTGTAAAGACTGTACAGGAATGTAGAAATGTGTGTGCACCCATTATGGTCTCCCATTTAAAGGCGTTTGTGGGGCAAGTGAAGATCATGAGTTTTTCAATACCTCACAGTACTATGGGGGGCACCGCTCGGCAGAGGAATCTCTTTAAATGGGGTGTGTAAGGACAGAGAGTATCCCCTAACCCAAGACGCTGCCTCCCTATATCCCACAACACTTGTGTGAGCTGTGGGATCTATCCCCACAAAGGCTTAATTTTACTACCTTAAACTATACCCTTTCTATCAACATATGCGTCTAATCGATTTTTAAACATGTTTATAGACGTGCTACTAATTACTTCTACCGGCAAACTATTCCAGCTATTTACTATTCTATGCGTAAAAAAGTTTTTCGCAACTGCTGTCTCGAACCTTCTACTTGTCAACTTACACCCGTTATTTCTAGTCCTATTATATTGAGATATTTCGAAAAAGCTATCTCTATCTACGTTATCAAACCCATTCATAATTTTGAAAACCTGGATTAGATCACCCCTTAACCTCCTAGTCTCGAGTGTAGTCAATTTTAACTCCTTAAGCCTATCCTCGTACGACTTTGACCTAAGAGACGGAATCATCTTAGTTGCTCTTCTTTGAACTCTTTCGATTTTGTCTATATCTTTGCGCATATGCGGATTCCAAAATTGGACCGCGTACTCCAAATGGGGTCTAAGTAATGATTTATAAAGAGGAACTATAATATCGCGCGATTTGTACTCAAAATTTCGAGCTATAAAACGTAACGCTTTGTTCGCCTTTTTGACCGCTGCTGTACTTTGTTTCGCTACTTTTAAATCACCAGTGACTATAACTCCTAAATCTTTTTCCTGCTCTACGCTTGTTAAATCTTTCCCTGACATACTATACGCAAAATTACCGTTACGCGAACCTATATGCAAAATTTTGCACTTATCCACGTTAAATCTCATTTGCCATGTGACTGACCAATCAACGATTTTATTCAGATCTTCCTGAATTTTACCTCTATCTTCGTCATTAATCGCCCTACCACCCAGCTTCGTGTCATCCGCAAACTTTGAAACTGTACTGACTTGGCCGACATCTAAATCGTTAATATATATAAGAAAAAGCAAGGGGCCCAATACAGAACCCTGAGGAACGCCACTCGCTACATTAGCCCAACACGACTACGCTCCATCAACGACCACCCTCTGTTTCCTGCCTCGCAACCACTCTTCTAGCCAATTTATTACTACACCTGATTCCATGAGCCTTAGTTTTTTCAATGAGTCTTTTGTGCGGCACGGTGTCAAACGCTTTTTGAAAATCTAAGTACACTACATCAACCGCCCGATGTCTATCGTAAACGTCAACCACACTGGAAAAATTCTAAAAGATTAGTTAAGCAAGATTTGTTTCGCCTAAAACCGTGCTGCGTGTTTCTAACCAGATTATGCACTTCTATGTTCGACTATACGATCCCTAATTATTGATTCAAGTAGCTTACCTACTACAACAGACGTTAAACTGATTGGCCTATAATTTCCCGCCGCACCTTTATCGCCTTTCTTAAAGATAGGTGTTACGTTTGCTAACTTGAAATTATCTGGTACGCACCCCTCAGAAATAGACGCATTAAAAGTCTTTGTTAGCGGCACAACAATGCTATCTTTTAATTCTTTTAGTTGTATGGGATATATGGAATCCGGCCCCGTGATTTACGCGTTTTCATTTTATTAATATAGCGCATTACTTCCCCTTCACTAACGACAATATTATCCAAAATATTAATCAAAGGTATTATGTCTATGACCGTAGGGATATTCGTTACATCTTCTATAGTAAAAACTGACGTAAAAAATTCGTTTAGCAAGGTAGCCATTTCCTTGTTTTCATAGACTAGATCTCCATTTACATTTTTCAATGGACCCAAGACACTTTTTACTGGATTTCTATTATTGACGTATTGCAAGAATCGCTTGGGGTTTTCTTTACCGTCACGAGCTATGGAGATTTCAAATTCGCGCTTGGACTTTTTTATTACACTTTTCGCTTCACGCCTCAGAGATATGTAGTTGTTTCGTAAAAACAAATTGTCTTTATCGCACTTATGTTGCCTATAAGCCCTATCTCTACTCTTTATAATGTTTCGTACACTAGAAGTAAACCACAAGGGCTTGTTGTTTACTTTCGCACGCTTAATTTTGTACGGTACACATTCCTCATT
>JAJOZX010008922.1:55000-135000 GCA_023014485.1 Bathynomus jamesi | reverse complement strand
ATCCGGGGGGCGATTGTCCTACGGGGGCAATTGTCCGGGGGGCGGTTGTCGGGGGGCAATTGTCCGGGGGGCGGTTGTCCAGGGGGCAGTTGTCCGGACACCATATATATATATATATATATATACAAACACAGATGGGTTGAGAGGTTTGGGGGGAATAAGGGAGGACGATCGTGTGTTTTGAATTGTCGTATGTTTCACCTATCTTCGTAAGTTTTCTTTCCCACTGTTATTCGTGACAACAGCGATTAACTACCATCATATAAATATATTGTGGTATTTTGATTAATATATGGCTTAATTTAATAAATATTGCTATCTGGCAACTCAGTCTTCGATTAGAATTAATTAATTAAATATATAGCACAAACTGGCAACTCAGCCTTCTATTGAATACATGGCGCTATCTGGCAATTCAGCCGGATTAGAGGTCTATAAAAGAGCGAGAAGCTGATGACGTTGTCATTACAAGCTCGGCTCCCAGCCGAGCAAGGATCTCTGGTCCTTTCTCTTTCTGGCCCTTTGGGAAAACCCCTTAGAGGCCTCTTAGGTTAGGTATACGAAATTAGCTTGGGGGAGAACTCCGCCTCCAAGTTGCATGCCCTTGCAATCGGCAACAAAGGCCGATACTCTCTCTCTCTCTCTCTCCCTTGGCTCCTTCTAAGCCAACTGGCTGATTAGGAGCCTATAAGACAACGCCTACTCGGCTGAAGTCTTAATATGCACTTGGCTCCTGCTAGGTGAACACCTCTCCTCCTTTCTCTCCTTCTCCTTTCTCTTGGGGGATAACGCCGCCTCCAAGTTTCCTTGTTGCACCTGCAGCATCCCCCACCCCCCTTTGCATGGATTTTTTGCAACACCCCACCACCCCCCTTTGCAACACCCCACCCCCTTTGCAACAGCCCCCCCCCTTTGCAACACCCCCCCCCTTTGCAACACCCCCACCCCCTTTGTAACACCCCACCCCTTTTGCACCGTTGCAACATTACGTAATAAATTGCAACATTCCTGCACTCTACCCTTTTGCGGCTATACTACTTGCCACATCACTTCTGTGAAACAAGCTGTCTCATCTTCTGGCGCCAATACTGGAATTGTTGTTCATTGGGACGGGAACCTCCTTTCGTTCCTCACAGAAAATGACTACGTCGTTCGTCTCCCAGTACTGATCTCTGGGAAGGAAGTTTCGTCATGGTCAGAGAACATCCAACTCCAGGGTGTTCTAAGCTCGCATGTGAAACAGGAATGGCGCAAGCAGACGCCGTGGTTGAGGCCTTGAAGGATTGGAAGGTCGAAGACTGAGTCGTCGCCATGAGCTTTGATACGACTCCAAGCAATACGGGTCATATTGGTGGAGTTTGCACTCTGATTGAACAGTGACTGGGAAGAAATTTACTTTACCTTTCTTGCAGATACCATATCTTGGAGGTCGTTCTCAGAGACGTCTTCGAGACAGTTCATGGATCGTCCAGCAGTCCGGAGGTTCTCCTATTTCAACGGTTCTAAAAGAATTGGCAGCGGGTCAATCAAGCAAACTTCAAGACTGGAAAGATGGACGACCACGTCAGAGCAGTTTTCAAAGAGAACCCTGAATGGGTTCAAGAAGCTCTCGACTACTACATAAAAGCTCTTGAGTATATCTACCGCCGACTACTGGGACTTAGCGTAGTCTTCCTAGGTGGGACACCTCCCCGAAGGATTCGATTTGGACAGCATGGCCCCATAAACCTTGCTTGGCAATATACTGTCTCTAAATATTCAAAGGCAATATACTGTCTCCAAATATTCATGTTTCAATCTCAGTTTAAGGTGTCCCCCAAGGAAGAAGTCCATTCGAACCATGGCCCTCTTTGTTGCTCTTGTCTACGGACCAGCATGGTTTGGTTCAAGGCTCCCATAATCTTTGAAGCCCCGAACAACGATATCTCCTTCCTTAAGAAAATTCGAGAATACAGTAATAAAGTGAATGGAGCAGTTGGAGCGGCAGTTACAAAGGCATTCCAACGTCATCTGTGGTATTTGAACGAGGAGTTGGCAGCTCTGGCTCTATTCAGTGACGCAATTTCCAATATGGAGAAGAGAGGAATCCTGGAGTCGATGAGGGTAAGGGGAAGGAGAGAAAGATCCACCAAAGCGAATTAAAGTGCCGGAAGAGGACACTCTGTCACTGACACTGAAGAAGCTGGCATCCAAGAATACCAACCGCTTCTTCCAGACCACGCTACTAGGCTCCGGATTCATCTCTAAAGATCCATCCCAATGGAAGGATGATCCGCAGTTCCTCCAGGCCAAGTAAGTCCTCCAAGATATGCTGGTATGAATGATGTGGCTGAAAGAGGGGTGAAGCTAATTCAGGATTATAACTCTTTCATTACGAAGAACGAAGAACAGAAACAGTATCTGCTGCAGGTGGTCGCTACACATCGACGCCAGTTTCCTAGTGCAAGCAAGGCTAACTTGTAATCGTGAAGACGTGGGAGTTGTTGTCCTGTTTCAATCAACATTGTGTTTGATTTGCCTCTAATTAATAAATTCATCACTTAAATAATAATTTACCTATAGATATGTAATACTTGAGTATCATTTTCCTAATACAAGAGTCATTCTATAGGGAAAGAGATCACACAAATGTGAGCTTTTCTTAGTCAGCTTGTGCATGCCCTAAACAAAGTCATAATGACCTAAAACTTGGTATGCAGTGTTTTCTTGGAGAAAGAAACCAAATAAACACTGAGCACAAAAAAATAAACAACTTCGATTTTGTGGCCCCCCCTTAATATATATATATATATATATATATATATATATATATATATATGAACATTATTTCACGAAAGTAACACGTGAAAAATATTTATGATGAATAAAACCACGAAGGAAAGGAAACACAAAATGGTGCTCAAGCGCTTTCGTCTAATGACATCCTCAGGAACACTGAAGTACATCGATGCCGAATTGGAAAATATCAACGGTATTGGAAGTGATCTGTGTTATCCATCTGCGTTTATGGAATCTTGTCTCAACAAGGCAAAACGAACTTTCTATCGTGTCAATAATAACACTCGTACTTTGTCAAAAAATATTTTAGTACTTCCTTTTTTCCCGGGCTTTTTAGGCATTGCTAATGTACTTAAACTTTCGGATATTAATGTAGTATTTTCATATAACAATATTGTGAAAAATATCATAGCAAAAAATAGCCCTACCAATAATTCAGGCATTATCTATAAAATTGGTTGTAAACAATGTGATTCCTTTTACATAGGTCAGACGGGAAAGGATTTGCACACACGTATAAAACAGCATCAATATTCCGTTAGAACAGGACAGTTGTCCAGTGCCCTTTTTGTCCATTTGTCAGAGTTATCCCACTGTATTGATTGGAATAATGCTTCAGTTTTATTCCATTCTAGCAACATTGTTAATAGAAATATTCTTGAGTCTGCCATTATCCAACTTTCAAATAACTTCAACATAAGCAAAGGTCTTTTTCAACTCGATCCTGTTGTTTTGAATTCCTTCAAAACAGATTTAGATAAGAAGGGTAGAACGCTAAATCTTTGGTAAACTTGTATGCTACTTTATTAACTTTTAATTTTCATTTTATTTTTTATATATCGAAACTTGACCATGAAAGGCAGAGTGTTAAAACCCGGGCATTTCCAGTATAAATTTGTATTTTTATAATTCATTTGATCTGGTGCTAAAAATCGATATTTTTCCTTACAAATCTGTATGCCTCTCTGTTAATCCTTTAATAATTTTTAATTTTTATTTTTACTTCTCCGTTTATTGCATATATATATATATATATATTATATATATATATATATATATGTATGTATATATATATGTATAATGTGTATGTATGTATGTATGTTATTTATTTTTTCTTTATTTTTTTTTCTTTCTGTAACCTATATATAGGCTGTAATCCTTTTATGTACTTCAGTGTTCCTGAGGATGTCATTAGACGAAAGCGCTTGAGCACCATTTTGTGTTTCCTTTCCTTCGTGGTTTTATTCATCATATATATATATATATATATATATATATATATTATATATATTAAGGGGGGGCCACAAATCGAAGTTGTTTAATTTTTTGTGCTCAGTGTTCATTTGGTTTCTTTCTCCAAGAAAACACTGCATATTTTTGTTTTCATTGTTTACTGGTACTAAATGGTAAATATTTTTCATGTCTGACCCTAAGATTCAGTCTTAAAACTCGACCTGTACACGAGTATATACCGTATATACTCGTGTACAGGTCGAGTTTTTAAGACTGAATTCTTAGGGTCAGACATGAAAATATTTACCATTTAGTACCAGTAAACAATGAAAACATAAAATATGTACCAATTACTAAAATTGCAGAGTGGTAGCACAGGATGATATAAAACATAAAATGAATAAATTTTTAAAAGTTTAAGGTTGCCAGTTTTTAATTTTTAGAAAAGAGTTCTATATGCCATTAAATATGGTGCTTTATTACCCTAATTTGTTGTTCCACTACCCTCAACAACTGGAGTCGACCTATACACGAGGCATATGATAAATTAATGAATTCTTGGCCAAAAATCAACGGTCGACCTATACACGAGATCGACCTATACTCGGGTATATACGGTGTATATATATATATATATATATATATATATAGAGTATATAACTTCTTATTTTTATGTGAGGGTGATTTCTACCCATTCTTCAAAAGATTTTACACTATTTATCTATTGGAAGTTAGAAGTTGGGGGATTTGAGGAGCCAATATCATTATTATTATTATTACTAGTATTAGTAATAGCAACACTTCCTCATAAACTTATTTTCATCATATATATATATATAAATAAATCAGTATATATACACACACACACACATCGCATCATTCAGTGTTTAATCGTTCAAGTGATAATTAATTTATAAAAAGCCGTAATAAACTCATTTTGAGTATATAGCTTGCATAGTGTATAGTTTGATCTGTACGCTGTTAACTGGGTATTTTACTGTGGCATGTATAAAATTTTTTTCAATTTCTATTTGCTTTAGTGAACTTAGTTTCACTCGCCGCCGTACGCGAAGGTATGTTTCCATAACATGAACCACAACGGGTTTTGCGCCCTCTTCTTGATCAGCTCCCAGATTTATGCAAATCTCAGGATTCGTGCGGGTGAGCTTTATTTTCATGTCAATGCCATTCATAAGCAGTTTCTCTTCGAATGTGGAGTCTGTATGCAGGCGTCCAAAACATTCGTATATCTTCTTTTTATTATTTGTAAATTTGTCCTTTATACTACTTTCGTCTTTAGTCTGATAATAGCCCTCGGCTGTTAAAAAGGTATCCTTCGCTTCTTTTGAAAAGTTGATGACATTTTCCACATAGGCTCGTAGGAGATATTAACCCGTTCCTGCCGAAATGTTGACCTGATTTAAATACACATCACACTGGCTGAATATGGAGTGTAGAAAGTTTGTTTCGGGAAATACAATATATTTATCATCGCAGTCCGTTCCATCTGAATGGGCTATACGTAGTTTAGCGTACATGTGCATTGTGCATGCAGCTTCGATCAAAAAAGTAAGGGCCTGAGCTGGGTATCACGAATTCTATAGGGGCACTCGGAGAACGAATTGTGTTTAACGGGTTAATCGTAATAAAGTCACTGTGCTCAACAGAAACTTTTGTTAGGGGCATGTCAAAGAGGGACAGTTCCGATTTACAACATTGTGAGCTACACAAATGGACGAAGCGTGCCATGACTAGTCAGAAATAGTGCCACCTCTCTTGACAAGTAGTAAACAGCCTATGATTCGTGAGAGCAAAGTCCTTAGCTTATATCAGTTACAAATTTATCAACCATAGGTTTCATTCTCTCAGAACACTTCTTCTTTTTTTGATGCCCTTTTACGTTTAACGCCACGTGCTGGTAACCCGTTCTTCTTCTGGAAAGCCCTCTTCTTCTTCTTCCCACCACCACGCATTTTTCTCTTTGCATCTTTGATGAATTCGTCCCGTGTACGCTTTAAGTGCGTTTTTAGAGCTTCTTTAGGTCTAGCCTCCGCCACTATGTCTTCTATCTTGTTAAGACCTGATTTTAACGCCTTTCATTCGAGGTATCTGGCGCCCCACTTCAACAAAGGGACAGCCGTACGCAGTATGGTTGAAAAAATGGATCCAGCCCACTCCCCCAACAAACTTTTGTTGGGGGCATGTCAAAGAGGGACAGTTCCGATTTACAACATTGTGAGCTACACAAATGGACGAAGCGTGCCATGACTAGTCAGAAATAGTGCCACCTCTCTTGACAAGTAGTAAACAGCCTATGATTCGTGAGAGCAAAGTCCTTAGCTTATATCAGTTAAAAATTTATCAACCATAGGTTTCATTCTCTCAGAACACTTCTTCTTTTTTTGATGCCCTTTTACGTTTAACGCCACGTGCTGGTAACCCGTTCTTCTTCTGGAAAGCCCTCTTCTTCTTCTTCCCACCACCACGCATTTTTCTCTTTGCATCTTTGATGAATTCGTCCCGTGTACGCTTTAAGTGCGTTTTAAGAGCTTTTTAGGTCTAGCCTCCGCCACTATGTCTTCTATCGTGTTAAGACCTGATTTTAACGCCTTTCATTCGAGGTATCTGGCGCCCCACTTCAACAAAGGGACAGCCGTACGCAGTATGGTTGAAAAAATGGATCCAGCCCACTCCTACGCTGGTGTCTCACCCCTCGATAGACTGTGAAAGGCCTTCGCGTCATTATAACTCAGTGCGACGAAAGTGCAGCGTCACTGTTAAGCTCCCGTCGCTGAAAGGGAAACTTTTTTCCTCAATCGTTTTTATATATATTGAGATATTGGCGATATAGATTGGAGATACAGATTAGTGGCGACATACACATAATGGGGTTTGTCATATGTAATGCTCAAGCTCTTCCCTCTATGGTTGGGTATGTGAGCAATGCGCAGCAGGCGTGCCTGGGTATCTCGAACAAACTGCTGCTCCACGATGTTGCTGTAAATATAGCACATATCTAGGGGTGTATAGCCATCCCCCAATTTCTCTAATTTCAACTGATACGTTAGGCTGGACAAAGCATGTTGTGCCTCGGTTATAATTTTGAACAGTCCTTTGTCTTTAATATTTCTATTATCCTGTGATTTTTGGGTCAGTGTATATGCAGGAGTTTCTTTGTTTACGATTTCGTATACTAAATCAGCCGTAAGATTTGAGCTTCTTAAAGCAACGTTTAAGCCTCTCACAACATCCTCAGCCGCACCATAACGACCCGGGCATAGTGTTACTACTGTAGTATAATACCGTGCATCTCCACTCCGGGCGGTACGCATGGTTTCTTGCCGAGTTACCCCGGCTTTTTCAAACTCATCAAGGTCTCTAAGAACCGTAAAAACGGGTTCTTTATAATCAATACTTAAGAAACTGGTGGATAGCTGAATTTCGCATATCCCACCTCATACGAATCACGATCCAATTCAATGGGCACATGGACTTCTGTTACAAAGGTAGTGTGACATAGAAGTAGTTAGGCGCCATGTTGCATACTATTTAAGCTTCATTATTGCATCAGCTTTTATATAGGTGTTCAAGCTTTCTAGGTACACTAGCCATTTTACCAAGTACATTTTTCTCTTTCCTGAACCTTTGCTGCCTAAAATTTTCTCAATTTTAAACACATTTTTTCTAAATAAAATGTCACTTTCTGCAACTCGTCGCGGTAAAAGCCTCCTGTGATTTCTTCCACATTCAAATCTTCAACATAATACAGCATTATCTCACCTTTAGGGCTCATAGCCCTAACTTTAAAAATCTCACGTGTCCAGCCTTGCTCAAATCCCTTCGCGAATTTATTTCCCGAACGCGATAGCCTTACAAAATCATTGATTTTCAAACGTACAGAGTGTGGCGGTTCTCTACGAATATCTCTTCTCACCTCACCCTCTGGGTGCGTACCTCTCTCTAAAACCTCGTTAGGTGTTGCCCCAGTGGCGGCTCGTCGGTAGGTACTGCGGAACTGCAGTACCCCTAAATTTTTTATTTACAATTGAAATAATCAAGAACAATATAAGGATGAGCTCACTGAATAACTTTTTCAATAACTTTTGAAACTTTTATTCATTGCTTAATGCTCATCCTTTTATTTCAGTAATTATTTCAACCCATTCTTAGAGACAGCACCCCTAGAATTTTTAGTCACGAGCCGCCACTGTGTTGCCCCAATCGCGCGGTGGTGTCAACGGTTTTATGATAAGGCCAGTGATTCCAGAATGTCTATATATTTGTATTTGTTTTTATGTGTAAAATAGCGATGCATGCATTCCTTTATGGTACGTTGAACTCTTTCAGCTAAAGAGGCGTTATGTATAGAATTGCTCGTGTAGTAACTGATATTAAACTCTGTCAGCATGTTCTGAAAAGCTCGGCCTATAAATTCTTTCCCCATATCCGTACAAAAATAGCCTGGAACCCTGTTTTCTTTCAACATCAGCGTTTTGGTGGCTTTAGCAACTGTTTCAGGGGATTTATTTTTCAGAGGAATTAGCCACAGATATCTAAAGAATACATCTATTATGAATAGGATGTAGCGGTAGCCATTATTATACACTGAATATTTTTGCATGTCTGTTAAATCCGCTTGCCAAATGGAGTCAATCGAAGCCGCTGTTGTCTTCTCTGTTTTAAACCTTTTTCTCACCGGCTTATGACGCATATAAGCACCCTGCTCCCTCAGAAACCTCTCAACATCTTTTTCCCTACTCCATCATTGTAAAAACCTCTGTACAGTCTATCAACACTGACGTAGGAGGCTGGGTGAGAAATGTCATAATAACGTTTTCTTAATATGGTAGCCATTTGCGTATTTTAGAGGCACTTGGAGGGGGGTGACCAGGAGCGGCTCGCAGGTAGGCACTGTGGAACTGCAGCACCCCCATGATCTTATGATCTTTATATTTAAATATTTAAAATAGCCTCTCTGATTGTTTTTTTCAATGAACTTTGAGTTTTTAAATCAGATTATATCCTTTTTTCCTTAAACTATTTCAATGCCGAACGAATGAATCACGAAAGTAGCGTCAGCCTTCCCGTGGAACTGTGTACTTAACAGTTCCAGATTTTGTTCGAAACGCTTGAAACCTCGGTGGCGGACGTACGAAGAGCGAGTCAGAATCGCGGGTTTAAGAGGATCCAAAGCACTGTGGACAGAGCAGTGCCGATTTGTTTGTTTGACGTGGTAGTTGTGTTGCTGTATCGTTTGCTAATTCGAAATTTAATTTCCGAATTGCATTTATCAATGATTCGGTATCACTTATTTTTTGTCGTGAGATTGAAGTTAATTATATAATAATTGGATTATTTACAATATATAGCTTTCATTTCTTAGAATATTTTTTTCGCAAGTGACTTTTTGTTTTTTGAAATTTTAACTAGGCGCCTATTCTATTATCATGGCTGCGCTAGCCCCAGAAGTGAGTCGGGTGACAGTGAGTAAAATTCAGTCTCGTAATTTTTCACAGTTATCTCTTCAAGAAAAAATAGCTATTAAAACTGAAGGACACCCTACACCAGAAATTCAAATATCTCAGCCCGGAATAAGTAACAATAAGAAATATATTCGTAGTCTTAATTCAGAATGGTAACAAAGAAAAAGTTGGCTTTGTGGTTGTAAAGTTAAAAATGCATTATTTTGTTTCCCGTGTCTACTACTCGGTAGTGACTTGACGTGGACAAAAAGTGGATTTACAAATATAAACAAAATGAAAAAAAAAACTGAAAAGCATGAGCGTTCAAAGAAGCATATTGATAATGTGATTTCCCTGTCACTTTTAGGAACAGTAAATATCAAAGAAAAACTTAGTGAGGCTTACAAACTCTCGATTATCGAACATAATAACAAAGTTACCAAAAATTGTGAAATATTGTCGAAAATAATAGACTGCATTAAATTCTGCGGAAATTTTGAGATGTCTTTACGTGGACATGATGAAAAAGATGATTCAGCAAATCCAGGTGTATTCAGGGGATTAATTAATTTCGCATCAAAATTAGATCCCGATTTGAAAAAACATTTAGAAAGCAACACTCTTCAAGGGCGCTTCCAAAACCATTCAGAATGATATTCTTGACTGTGTGCTGCAGGTATCCCGCAATAAAATAAAAAAGAAATTAAAGAAGCTTCGTTTGTGGCGGTCATGGCTGATGACACAACTGATGTTTCTGAACACACTCAAATGGTTATTGTTCTGAGATACGAGCTGAATGAGGAAGTCTTTGAGCGCTTCTGGGGTTTCTTTACTCCGGAAAATCAAAAGGCAGAAGAACTATCTAAGTGCATTCTAGATCAGCTAGATATTCTTCTCGAAGAAAACAAGCAGAAACTAATTGCTCAGACATTTGATGGCGCAAATGTCATGAAAGGAAAAAAAGGGGGAGTTCGGGCTAAAATTAAAGAAGTTTACAATAATGCACACTTCATTCACTGTTATGCCCACCAACTGAATCTGATTATGAAAAATGCAGCAAGTACTACCCGAAATTCAAGAATATTCTTTTCTAACCTCTTGGCTATACCAACATTTTTCTCCAGGTCACCACTTCGTATCTCTATCTTAAGCAAACATATGGCCAGCCGCATTCCTCGTCCATCCCCTACTAGATGGAATTTTCATATACGCACCGTAAACCGCGTCTATGAAAATTTCGAACCCTTAAAAAAATGCCTTGAAGAAATACAGTCGACAGCAAACGCAGATCAAACCATTTCAGAAGCAACAGGAATTTTGCACTTTTTGAATAAAGAAAACTTCATCTTTTGGTTGAAACTTTTTCATCAGATAATGCCTCACGTAGAAGTCATTTACAATCAAATGCAATCTCGAACTATTGACTCATGTAAAGTACAAGAATATATAGCAAACTTCAACAATGCCATTTTAAAAATAAGAAATTCGGAGTACTGTGAAAATCCTTCAAAAACACTCATGATTGAAGCAAAGGAAGTGTGCGACTGCGTATGTGTTGACATAGCTGAGAGGTATTCATTTACCAAACAATTAGTAGCTGCTAAGCTGTTTACCAAGGAAAACTTCGATAGCTATAATATGAAAATGCCTATGGAAGAGGTAACGGTGACCACTGAGGCATATCCCATGATTGAAAAAGAAAAGCTTCTTACTGAACTACAAGTTTTCTACAGTAGACCTGATATGCACAATTACGACAGGTTAATTGATCTGCTGAAATTTATCACTGAAAATAATCTAGTAGATGTTCTTGGAGAACTATCTAAGCTCATAAAAATTCGTTTGACCATCCCCATGACTACATCCGAGGCCGAACGCTGCCATTCAACATTAAAAAGAATAAAGACGTTCTCAAGGAGCACTATGAATCAGGAAAGACTAAATGCTCTTGCAATGATTTCAATAGAGAAAAATTTGATCAACAGTACACAGAATTTAAATGAAAAAGTAATAGACCTTTTCGCTCAGAATAAAAACAGAAGAATGGAATTTGTTTATAAATAAATTTTTTGGCAAATTCGAAATTACCCGTTAAGCGTAAGTACCCTATAATTGATTTTATGATACTATTTTACTTATTTTTATGACTGAGTAGTGAGTAGTTATCTATTTATCTATTCGACTTTCTCTCTCTCTCATATATATATATAATCGACACAATTGTTCGCAATTTCTGAGGCAGCACCCCCATAACTGAAAGTCACGAGCCGCCACTGGGGTGACCGTTGTTGTTGGTCTTTTCTTTCTCTTCTTCAGAGATGCTACTGTTGGGGGTGATGGCATGCTCAGTTGTGGCACATGCGAGGATTGTTCCGGGTCTTTTAACCTGTTCAGATTTCCTATTAATGTTTTGGGGACATTTATTTGTTGTAGTCTTGCTTTAATATGCTTCCCTCCTAATGGTGAGGCCCATCCCACTTTCTCACCAGATCGTGGACGATGTCGACGATATTCGAACCCTGTACTTTTTTCCTTCAACAGTGACCTCGCCTGTATCGGTCCAATGTATGATGGGGTCCTCACTCAATAGATTTTAAAGATTTAAGCCATTATTCCTCAATATGTGTGGGAGACTGCTTTTTAATACATGCTCGATGTGTTGCGTTTCGTTATTCGGTTGGTCGTCTTTATCGTCGGCCCCAGGTCCTATATCGCCATGCTCATCGTTTTCCGCGCTGTGCCTAATAACCACGTGGATCTCTGTCGGATTCTTATAATTTTCATACTCATGAAGAAATTTCCGCAGAGACTCTTGGTATAAGATTTTTTTCTCATCAGGTGACTTTTCACTGTTTAATAGGTCTATCAATTCGCTTTCCATTCTTTTAAGCCTGCTTTTACGGGGTTCTAAAACAGTGTCTTGACTCTTTGAACTTTGCAGTGAAGTATACACTTCGTGTGGAATCACGACCACTTTCTTCATTATATTAATCTAGCTTGTAAAGGTCCAAAACTGAAAATAAGATGGGGAGGAATGATCCCGCTCTTTGTACAATAATTCGCTTTTTCTTCTCCACAGCTTGACTTTTACGAGCAAGCGTACGTACTATGTTCTTGTAACGACGTAGGCGAGCCTTCTGAGAGGGTTTCATTGGTACATTACATTTTATAACATTAAGAAAGATTTCACAGATGCATTGTAAAAAGTCGGAGTCGATATTTTTAATAAACATCTGCTGCAATGCCCTGGACAATCGATGATAGATTTTAATTAATTCATGATATTTCTTTAGCCTCTTTGTCATTCTGGGATATATACTATTTCAGGCTCGTTTGGGAATATATTCGTTCTAAGATGCACTCTAAACGTGTTTCGCGGGTGAAGGTCACAAAGCAAATATCCGTAACGTGTGCTTGTAGCTTCTGTATAAACTTCCAAAAACTCCTTACGCTGATTCGGGAACATTTGATTGGCTAATACCCCAATTTGTGACACATCTTTCCGTTGTGCGAATAAGACTAGATATTGTGTATTTAACGACATATGGCTCATGTATCTATTTTTGAAAAATAGATTGTGATTGATGAAGAACACGGTTATGTTAAGATGGTGGGAGAACATTGTAAATGTCTCGGCAAACGTTTTATCCATTTCTAACATGAGATCATCAATTACAATGACTGTATGCTCATTCCTCTTTAACGAGTTAACGTCATATACGCCTTTGTGGAACAAAATATTATCTTGGTACTCGTTGAATACTGACTGGTACGTCGAATACCACCATATGACTTTTTTGTGCACAAATTTTGAGAACATCTCTCCCTTATCTTTAATGATTTTAAGCATAAACACAGTTTTACCACATTCTGTAGGGCCAGATATAATACATGTGGACGGGATCGTAAACCTGAATTTTTCTACAGAATCCATCTCTAACACGTTACACCCCTAAGTGGAAGAATTACAAAATATAATAAAAATTTAAGTGAAGCCCCTTATATTCTACAGTCTTGTTTTTCCTCTTCCATAGAAACGTGAATGACGACGAGGTACAGCATCATATCCCCATCATTGATATTATAGATGAAGAACTTTCCACGTCAGGTAAAAAAGGTGTCAGGAGTGCACCGGTTTTAGACCCCCCAGTAATAGATCCCCAGCACTCTACGTCTTACGACACAACCCTCACACTAACTCTCTCCTGAAATAAAAATACGTACCCTTATTCATGTTGAATTCCGAACACATTCTCCACAACAGCAACAGCAGCTTCTCGTGCTGTAGAGGAAGGTATAACATTCGAACTGGTGCGCACCGCCACCCCGACACTAGCCGTGACTAGAAATCGATATATAGTCAGGGTTGACCCTGGATCCATGTATAGTAATGGTGTTGAACACGGTCTGCCACGCGTAGTTGAAAGTATTGTGCAGTTTGTCCTTCAGAACCGCGACGAACGTGAATTCAGGACGAGGCTGTCCTTCGGGATCGGGTCAGATGACGGAGATGTAGGTGATTTTTGGGTAGTAATACCATTCAGACGCTTGGCTGCTGTAGATATAGATTATATTTGAGCCGTATAATGCAGGCCTCTCAAAGTAGTACAACCTTCAACATGGACAACTTCACGATAGATATGACCATGTATTCCGTGTTGCCGCTCATACGGCCAAACCTTATACTCTTAACTTCAATTCTCAGTCTATTTACAGACGGCATATAAACGCCTTTTATCGTTAACCGCAACTGTGCAAGAGTAACCTAAATTATCCTAATATAATAAGCTATCCTCACCTAATTTAATAGCCGTTCAGTACACCAATAAATTATCATAAACACAATGAGGGGGAATGCGACTACAGATTATGAAACTGTTTAACGAATGGTACGACAAGAGGCATTACGATGTGCTGCATCTCACCGACTATAAACCATTATTTGGAAGCCCTCAACCTAGTGAATATGAATAACTTGAAATATTTTTACCACTACACTCACGTTTGCCATGATGAAAGGCCTATGAGATCGTAACTAAAGGCATGTGTAAATTTTTAATAGAACATGGTGACGAATATCTTTTCTCCCCCAAAAGTGGTCCAATATGGGCACGCCTATTTCTCAAACAAAACCCCATAGTGCCAACTGTTTTATTGTGTTACATCGTTTTGTGTACATATTTTTTTCTTTTTCACCCCGTTAGGAAACTGAGTTTTCTGCACAATATTAAATAATGTGAAAACAATTGTTTGAAGTGCTTAATAGCGTTTTATTTATCCTTAAAATATACCTTTATCTATAAATCATTCAAAAATATACGGGAATCAATATTAATTACTCTGACTGTATATATATATACATATATATATATATATATATATATATATATATATATATATATATATATATATAGATATAATATATATATATATATATATATATAAAATATATATATATATATATATATACAGAGGGTGATCAAATTATTAGAGCCACCCCTTGAAAAACACATTTTCATTATAATATGGTGTTTTTAGTTTAAATAATATCCTTTTAAGTATGCAGACAGTATTCCAAATTGTTAACGCATGTAGTGTTTTCTACCTGAATAACGGAAACTGGGGATAGGGGTTAATTTGGGGAGTAGGAGGAGGGGAGTATGTGAAAAGTGGGTTTAGTAGTGTTTCAGCTGTGAACGTGGAAGGTTGTGTCAAGTGGTCAGGTGCGTTAAGTGTATGTTAAGTTAATGATAAGTTATTATATTTAAACCATTGTACGTGGAATATGCACTCATACACCCATATGATATTGTTTCTCAGCAACGTATGGTGATTCTTTTTATTAAATTAGTGTTGCTTTACAGGAATAACTTTTATGTACTGTAGACTACCCAACATGGGTAAGAAATGTGATCTATCGCCAAAGAAGAAAGGTATAATGCTCTCGCTGCTGACTGCAACTGATTATTCTCACAGAAAAATAGCCCGAGAACTGAATGTGTCACGTGCGAGTGTTGACAGGATCGCATCAAAAATTAAAGTTGAAGGGGATAATCCAGAGCTGACTCCAAAAAGAAAGGGTAAATGTGGTCGGAAAAGGATAACTACACCTAGAGCCGACAGATGCATTCAAAAGAAACTAGTAAATAATAGGAGAAGCACTACTAACAAACTTAAATTGGAGCTGGAGAAGGAAAACATCAACATTTCGACAATGACCTTAAGAAGGCGTGCCAGGGAATTTGGATTGAGTAGTCGCCGGCCAAGGAAAACGCCAAAATTGACTCCAACAATGATCAAAAAAGCTTAAAGTGGGCTAAATACTATTCAAAGTTCACTGTAGATGACTGGAAATCGGTAAGTCACAATATTTTAGTGATCTTGTATGCTTATTTTGAGTAAAATGTATTATTTTGATATTTGTATGACAAGGAACATTTCATTTTGGTTGCAATCTTTTCTTTCTCTTTTCATTTGCAGGTGTGTTTCAGTGACGAATCCACATTCCTAGTCATGTCTGATAAATCACAGTACGTTAGGCGACGTGTTGGTGAGGAATATTATCCAGACTGTGTCGTAAGTACGATTAAGCATCCAACATCTGTCATGATATGGGCAGTGATAAGCGGTAAAGGTACTGGACGAATTTACATTGTTGAGGGTAATATGAGGCAGGACCAATACCGAAAAGTTTTGGAAACAAGACTTATTCCACAGATCAGCGACTGGTTTCCAAATGGTGAGCCATTCCATTTTATGCAAGATTCGGCCCCATGCCACACTGCAAAGTCAGTTAAAAGTTTTTTGGCTGCAAAGAATATTCCTCTCGTGGATTGGCCAGGAAATTCTCCGGATATGAACCCTATCGAAAACCTATGGGAAATAGTAAAGCGTAGACGGAAAGGCGAGGAAATAACAACTCGAATACAGTTAATAGAACAAATAATTGCCGTTTGGAACTGTGATCCTGAGATACAGGCCAGCTGCAAAGCCCGTATAGAGAGTATGCCTAGATGGGTTGCTGCCTTAATTAAGGCCAAAGGAGGACCCACTAAGTACTAAATGTGTTTAATATGACTGTAGAGTGTATATAAATATATTCTGAAATAAAATAAGTGTTTAAATTAGCCAAACTTTACGATTATTAGCATTAGAAATAAACTTATACAAGAAAAACTATTTTTTGTGTACAGTAGTGGCTCTAATAATTTGATCACCCTCTGTGTATGTATATAGTATATATATATATATATATATATATATATATATATATATATATATATATAAATAAATTGCTATTTGGTGTGTATATTGATGGTTTAATTGCTTCACCTTAGGGCAAAAGTTGGATGTTATATAGATAACATGAAGATAAATAACTTATTCCACGCCGATAATATGTTATTAATAAGTTCTTCTGTAAAAGGCTTGAATTGTCTTCTAAAAATCTGCGAATTATTGCACAGAACCAATATAGCCTTTTAATGTTATAAAACCAAAGTTGGGGAAATTCCAGCCGAAGGCCCTAATCAGTCGGGCCGATATTAGTTTCAAATTAGAAGTAAACCAAAAGAGGAAGTACAAGAAATTAATTCTGGAAGGCTAATGTGGGATTGCACATAGAGTGATTGTTGTTGGGTCTAGGTGACCCCATAATGAAAATTACTTTTATAGATTGAATGAAACAATACAGTATATTGGGTACTTACGTATTAACGGGGGACCACCACATATTGATGATTGGTTAGGTTAAGTTGTAATATTTTCGTTAGGTGAAAATTTCTAATACATCATATTTTTTAAATAGCAATATTTTTAAAAATATTTAAAATGATTTATATTTCAAATATTTACAATGATTAATACATGTTACACATTAGAAACAACATTTGTTTCTGGAGGCCAAAAATTTTTAATAGCATTAAGAATGGAATTGAATGGATCGTGATCATGTACCAACTGCCGCCACATAAATTCAGCAAGATATGACTCTAGGTGATGGCGTGCAGTGCCTCTATGTTTTTGTTTCTCCACTTAGCTGATCCCCAGAGCCTTTCGATCTCTTGTGTGAGTACCAGTTTCCGGGTTGACGAAATTGTATTTGTGGTTAACTTTAAAGTGTTGAAATCCTGACTCTGCTAGATGTTCGATATGTATGACGGCCATGAGTTTCAACTGACGAAAATATTACAACTTAACCTAACCAATCATCAATATGTGGTGGCCCCCCGTTAATACGTAAGTACCTACCATATATTGTTACTAAACAAAAATAAAAATTAACTTCCGTACAATAAAAACGTAAATTGGTGAAAATCAAGAGTACTTTCATTGTAATATGACATGCTGGTTTTCTAGGGTTAAGTATTTGGGTAAAATTATCGTTACCTCCTTGAGTGATGAATCAGATCTAAGAAAACAATGTGGAAGCCTTTGTGCTAAAGAACACATGATTATAAGTAACTTCCGATTCTGTACAAAGTCTCTGGAGCAAGTGTAGTTTACGTCCCCCTGTGGTGCCTAGTGTAGTTTACGTTGCCCTCTATTATCCTGTGTAGTTCACGTTCCCGAAACTTTGTCCGCATATACCTAATCAAATAAAACGTTAAAACCAACGAAAATATTACGACTTAACCTAACCAATCGTCAATTATATATATATATATATATATATATATATATATATATATAAATAAATTGACGATTGGTTAGGTTAAGTCGTAATATTTTCGTTTGTTTTATTTGATGGATTCATTTAAAAAATGTCTCCTAAAGATCCAAGTGTAGTTTACGTTCCCAATTTTGACCTAGTGTAGTTTGTGTCCCCTTTTACGTCAGGGGGGATGTAAACTACAGTAAACTTGCTCCAAGTGTTTGATTACATTCGGTTGAGATGAGATAAATCTTCAAACTGTTGTGTGTGTGTGTGTGTGTGGCCAAAAATATACACATTCAATATCTACATAAATATGTAGAGTTGCCCGCATATGTAATGTTCCTCGCCTCATAAGCGACTCCGTGCATGTGGAAACGCCGCAGTGTTAGTCAAGGACAGTTGAATGTGCAGTCATTTACATACGGGTAATTATAATGTAATGTCTGTGTTCATAAAGATAAACAATTAATATGATCATGAACAGCGTTGAACTCCATGTAATTTACTAGTCTTATACAGTAATAAGGTTCCATTATGATTACTGCAAATCTATATGAACAACTACTACAATAGAACTTTGGATCACCTGAAGATCAGGGCCCCCAGCCTTCTTTAGTTAGCTTTATACTGTAAGGCTAACTAATGAAAATATCACGACCTAACCTAACCAATCGTTAAGGGCATACAGTTGACGTAACCACTGGTTACGTTAGGTCGTGATATTTTCGTTAGTTAGCCTTATAAGGCTAACTAACCAAGGCTGCGGGCCCTGATCTTCAAGTGATCCGAGCTTTTTATATACTAGTGAATGCGAATGTTCGCCTACAGGAAATTTTCGCGTTTTTCGCGTAGGCTATAGTTTACGCGATAATATCCAGCAGGCGAAAATTTGACAATTTAAACTAATCTTTGGAAGATAGTAAGAAAATAAAACTTAGATCATTAAAATATTTTATTTGAAAAGAAAATTCAGTTTATTGTAATAAAACATTGTAAAGTAAAAGCAGTACAAACATTTTAAATTGTACTGTTTTATTACTGTATAACGAGAATGTCATGAATGCCGTTAATTTCCCAACCCTTCCGAATGGTCTCCCTCATTTTGTGGAGGTTATCCCATGCTTTTAGTATGAATAGGTTTCAGTGTGGAGAGCTTCAAATCTATCTTACAGAGAGATTCATTTACGTTGAGTGCTGCTGAAACTTTATCCGCATACCAAGAGGTAAAACTTGCATGGATATACGACCTCAACCTCGACCAATCACAGTCCAGAATAAATGGCTTCATTCATAAGGTCATTTTAATCTGTAAGATTATAACCAGCAACTGTTGACCGCGAAATTATGATGCCGCGAACTCGTCTAATGATATGAGAGAGCGAAAATTTGGTGCCGTGAAATGAACCTGGTTTACAGTATATATACCTATAAACTCATATAATATTATAGTAATGTTTGAGAAATGACGTTCTACAGATCTACAGATCTAGAGAACAAAGACCCTAAGATCTACTCTAAGGTTAGCCCGAGAGAAAGAAGACAGTAGGGGGTTAAAAGAAGAGAATAAGGGGTTAAGTAAGTAAAAAAATCTATCATTCGTGGGTTAACATTCATTCAGAAAAAGAGAGAGAAAGATTCACCATCATCATCCACCGGCCACTGCCGACAAGTCGGAAAATAGTCGAAGAGAATAGGAAAGGGGTGAAAGATGAAAAGAAGTAAAATAAGAACGCTTACAAACCATGCAAACACAGTCTTAACTCAAACACTGTCATACCATGCAAACTACAGACATGCATGTAAAGAGAGGATAAGAAAGGAAAAAAAAATGTATGGAGCATAACAAAAAGTGGATTAGTTTACGCTACGAGCTACATCTAAGTTCGTGTTAGTTTATTTTTTTTTCAATATAATTTTGTTGCTGGCATATCACACGCTAGCATGTCACAAGCTGGCATTAATCGTCAACAGACTCAAACCTCGACCATTACTGTAGATCACGACCACATGGTCAATCATACTATTACCTGACGTCTAAACCCCAATATAATCAGCAAGGTCGAATAGTCCGGTACGTAGAAGTGCCCGTTGAAGAATCAGTTTCCCCAGAGTACACTTTTCAAGAAGACCCTTCAGTGTATGATGATTCAGTAGCATATGACTCAGGTCCTCCCATAGAAATCAGTTCAAGTTCTTTTTTAGATCCTGTTTGGAGGCAGCAGTTCAGCCTCCTCCCTCCTAAATAGTTATAATAAACCCATACACATCCATAAACTACCCATCAGGCTTATAGGTGCGAACCTATTAGATTCAATAATAAATTGCGGCTGAGATAACCAAGATTTAACCGCTCTCCTAGATACAGGAGTACACAACATTAATTAAGAAACAATGTGCAGATGAGTTACAAGAGAGTACAGATTATAAATATGAAATTAAGGCACTTCCTTCCAACTCAGAGGAGTTGCGGTATATTCCGCAAAATGTTGTATTGTGGACGCAGTAGCCAACGTTCAGACCGATATTATTAGGTATGGTTTCTTCAACCGAAATCAATGGGAAATTTACCCAGCGGGAAAATTAGTTAATGTAGAAATAGGACACACGCTCTATTAAAATAATTGACAGGTGCCGCCCGTTCACCTAATGCTAACAGAATTAGTTTAGTTCGGATTTCTGAAAGAAATAGGAAACCCACGCCAGTTTATAGCAGTTCAAGTTAGTCGGTTGTATCCAGAGGAAGAACCGCCCCAGAAATAAGCCCCCAAAGTTATCAGTTCCAGTTGTTGAATCCGGCAAGATCAACACATCCGTTTCCAGTCAGTCAGTTTCTAGTCAGCCAGTTTCAGTTAACTCAGCGGATGCCCGACAGAGCATATAACAATAATACCTTATGAGAAGATTTGTTTCCTAGCAATAGCAGTAAGCGGTCAAGGAAACCTCTTATATCAAGATCGCGCACTTATTACAGAGAAAAGTAATTTCAAGTGAAATGTTCTTATTGCCAAATTTCTTAGTCATAGTCAGAATTCAGTTCTTCCTGTTGTTTGTTTAAACAAAGGAAAAATCCTTATTAAATTAACTTCAAATCAGAGAACAGGAACTGTTGACACAGTAAAAATAGATTCAGATTTCCCCATCAGTTCTATAAATTGTGTTTCCAGTTCCTTAGAGTTAAACATTTAGCATTAAGAGAAGAATATAAGAAATGCATGGAGAACTCCATTCAGGAGTCACCAGCCTTACAGGATCAAAAACTACTACTGGAATCACTCCTCGATTTCCTGAGAAATAGAGATATGATTGCCTTAAAAGGAGATCCTCTGGGCCGAACTAATTCGGTCCCTTCGAAATCAAGCTGGAACCCAATTCCAAACCCATCTTCATTCCTCCTTGTAGGGTTCCACATTCACAATTAGTAACTATTGAGGAACAAATCAAGAACATGTTGGATCAGGATGTCATTCAGCCTTTAGCTAGTCCCTGGTCCGCTCCTATGATTCTTGTTTCCAAAAAGGACGGAACATCTCGCCCTTGTGTAGATTTTAGACGCCAAACCATATCACCATCCTAGACCGTTTTCCTATTCCAAACATACAGGAAACAATTCTGAACGTAGGGAGAGCTAACTTCTTTTCATCTCTCGATTTAGTATCAGGTTATTGGCAAATGGAGGTTACTCCCGAATCTCTGGCATTAACTGCTTTTTCCACTAATCGAGGCCATTACGAATTCCAGGTTTTACCTTTCGGAGTCCGAAATGGGCCTGCTAATTTCTCTAGGTTGATGAATATAGTCCTTTCTGACCTATTAGGCGTCGAAGCTTTGGTCTATCTTGACGATATTATCGTCTATAGTTTAGATATAAAAACACACTTCCAACGTCTTCAGAATGTGCTATCACGTTTGAGAAAAGCACACCTTGAACTGAAACTTGCAAAGTGCAACTTCCAACAGGAATCCCTGGTATACTTAGGATTTCTATTATCATCCACTAGACTTAAACCTGATCCTACCAAACTTGAAGCACTGGAAAGGTACCCTGTACCTAAAACCATCAACGACGCTCGTGCATTTATTGAATTTGTCTGATTCTATCGAAATTTTATCCCCCAATTTTCAAACATTGCTAAACCCATTACCAATTTGTTCCAGGAAAATGCTAAATTTAATTGGGAAGCTGATCACCAACATGCTTTTGTAACTTTGATCGGTAAACTAACTTGTTATCTCATCCTCCAATATCCGATTACACCAAACCCTTTGTCATAACTACAGATGCCTCCTCCTATGGACTAGGAGCCGTCCTATTACAGGACGTAGATGGTTTGGAATTACCCATTGCTTACGTATGGTAGTCAGCTTCTCTCTGGACCTCAACGGAATTATTCCACTACGGACGAGAGGCCCTAGCGGTATATTTGGCTATATATTAGCGGTATATACAGCTACGATATAACCGTCAAAACTGACCATAAGCCACTCACGTATCTTTCAAGGAAAACCGGCTTGATGGACGGTTGAGTAGATGGGCTCTGTTGATTCAGGACTTTCCAGCAAAAATCGTATATAAAGGAAAACTTCAAGTTTTCCAGACGGATTGTCGAGACTTAAGCCCGACACCCAAGTGAATAAGATCGAAACTCTTCCTGTGTTCGACCACGAATTTCTGCAATACTCCCAACAACAGGACCAACATACCCAGAACCTTCGGGCTGGCCTGGAACAAAAGGAACCATCGGAAGGTAAAAGACCAGTACGACGTAAAAGATGGGCTCGTACATTTTAGGAACGAAGATGGAAACGACCTCTTGGAAATACCAAAGGATCTCGTAAATATAGCCATCGGACTTTGTCACGATTCATCTCTGTATGGCCACATGGCTCCGTATCACACCACCAAGAATCTTTTGGAGCGATACCATTTTCCTGAAATGAACAAAAAAATACATGAATACATCGCTGAATGCCCGTCTTGTTGTAAACATAAAGGCAACGTACCATTCACAGCTCTCATGGATAAATATCTAGTATGCCAACGGCCCTGGCAAAAAACTGGAATGGACATACTGGTACCATTCCCCAAAACTTCAAAGGGAAACCAACACATCATTGTGTTTAAGGACCACTTCTCACATTACAGCGAAGTAGTTGCCATTCCAAACCAGACCTCGAAAACTGTTGTCAGAGCACTAGTGGAACGCGTCATCAAATACCATATTGCTCATTCCATCCTAATTTCGGATAAAGCCCTTAGTTTCACTTCCAAACTGTTCGAATCACTCTGTAAAATGTGTAAAATTAAAACCACACACATTGTGGCATACCATTTGCAGGCAAAACGGCTTAGTGGAAAGAAAATCGGAGATCCTAGAAGCCCTCGGCGATGTTGTCGATGCATCCACCCGTACATGGGATGATTCCCTCCCGATGGTACAAACAGCCATCAACAACGGCTATAACGTCTCCATCAGGGACACCCCTCATTTCGTCTTATATCGCTACGACAAGCGGCTACCTTTTAATTTGCTTGACCAAGTTGACCGGAAGTTCTAACACCTTCCGAGATGGCAGAAGCAAATCAGCAACTAGTTGAACGATCTTTCAATTTTTTTACATAATCCGATATAGCCTAGATCATGGGTTCCCAAAGTGGTCAATATCGACCTAGGGGTCTAGGCTTAACATCGATGAGCGCGGTGACTTAGGGCTGAAACTCTCAAACCTAGAGCCTAGTGTTCATACCCTTGTTAATGCCCATCAGGCCCATCCATCTCATTAGAGAAGATTTAACTGTAAAGGTATTTAGCAGTTATTAATTTTCACTGAATTACTAATAATGGTAATTGTATAACTATAATGATTAATAAATATTGATTATATTTTGATGTTTCTTGACGTCATTTCATTCAAAATTATTTTAAATATTGAGAATTCGGGTTAGGGGTCGATGATAACTTTATAAGCTCATCAAGGGGTCGACAAGCTCAGTTTGGGAACCCCTGGGCTAGATCAACGAAACCAACAGATGGAGCAAGAGTAATATAGGCGTCATTCCCAACAAAGGACTATAATCGTCGGTATGCGGTGTTACATAAAGAGCGTGAAACCGCCATGCGCTCATCGCAAATTATACCCGAAATGGGATGGCCCATATAGGGTTATGAAACACCTCGGAAAAAAACATTACGAAATCCTCGACCTCCGAGACCATTCGAAACAAAAGATCATTCACGCTGATAACTTGAAGATAGCTGCCGAACAACACTTTCCCAAACAACATCTGCCAGGTGTTCGAGCAGCCTACCTTTTGAAAATTCCAGGTATTAACAAATCCAGCAGGGACCACAAAACAGAAGTGGTCAGCGAGGAAACCACAAACCGTGACGAAGATTGGTACCTTGTAATACCACCAGTACTCGAACCAATCTCTGAACAAGAAAAGGTTCCAGGACCAAGAGTCCCATCGGAACCAGACCCTGGAGAAACCGCTTCTAGAGGATCACTCAGTGGAACGCCTTCCATCTCCACCATGTCCTCCGCACACCCTCACCGGTTGGTGATCGACGCACGGACCCAAAATCGGTCGCAAATGCATCAACCACGTGAATTAGAACCTTCACGTAAAAATGAACACACTCAGAAGCCAAGCTCAATGTTCGACCCCCACTACCACCTAAGCGAGCCGCATAATTTAAGACGTACTACGAACAAAATTGCCCCCTTATATTTTTGAGATTACAATTAACAACTCGTAGCCCTTTCTGTCTGAAACTAAATTCAAACCTATTTAGAAATCTTGAATTTCACCATGAAGCCGGTGATCATCCTACCCAGACTTCATGCCCCTAAATGGAATGATCAATTGAGTCGTTTTAAAATTTCAGATGATAACCAGCATAACCTTTTACAAATACTGCAACCGGTAAAAAAAATTTCAACATCTACCATTAGTACGAGGGGGGGTCACAAAATAAGTTTACACGGCGTATAATTTCGTAACTAAACTACCTACATTGATTATGTTTGTATCAGGTGAATTATTAATCATTGTTGGCAACACTGCACATCAATTCGGCTGCCATCTACCGTACATTGGTTATATGAGTCAATTGAACATGGCGGTTCGACTGGAACAGTGCGCTGTCATTTCTGCAACGATATTCCGAGTCTGTCTGTGGTCAAGAATTTCTGGAGCGCACTGTCACAGGAGACGAGACATGGGTTTATCACCGTACTCCGGAAACAAAACGCTCCACTATGGAATGGAAACACCCTGGGTCCTTGAACCAAAGAAGTTCAAGATTGTGAGGTCCGCAGGCAAAGTGATGGTTACCGTGTTTTGGGACCACAAAGGCGTTTTGCTCGCAGACTTCATGCAAAAAGGCACAACAATCAATGCAGCTGCATATTGTTCAACAATGGATCGTTTACGAGTGGCCATTAAACGTAAACGTCCCGGACTTCTCCGTAGGGCAGGGCACTATTGTAGTCGAGCCTCCATGTTCAACTAACTCATATAACAAATGTACGGTAGATTGCAGCCGAATCGATGTGCAGTGTTGCCAACAATGATTAATGAATTCACCTGATATAAACATAATCAATGTAGGTCCTTTAGTTACGAAATTATACGCCGTGTAAACTTATTTTCTGACCACCCCTCGTATTATTATTGTGTGTGCTATTATCCTCGGTATATTTGTAGTAAAAAGATAATTGTTAAAACCGAAAAAAAGCAAGAGACATGTGAAATTAAGAAAATATTTACGCACGACCAAGAGTGCGTACCCAGACCACGTGAACTAGACTTAACCACCCCAAATCATGTGGTGTATACGAGTATAAATCTGTATTATAAAAACCATTAGTTATCATCTAGTTAGGATTAGTTAGGCTGTTAAATTACTGTATTAATATCATTCAAGACGGGAGAGCCATGTGAAAGTGAATGATGAATGATTCTTATATTCATTTTGTGAAAATGAATAATGAATAATTCTTATAGTCATTTTTCCATATAAAATCCAAACACGCGTGACACTCTAGAGTAACTGTACAATATATAAAACGCAAATTTTGGAAAAAAATTTTGACTTTCTATTTTATTTTTGCTGAATAATTGATGATTTTTTTTTTTAATTTACCAATCATTTTTTTAGATTTACCTTCATAATGTAATCTTGTTAAATTCTCCAATGTTCATTTTCTTTATACATTCTCTCTTCGTTGTAAAAGATGAAGTGATGTCTGCTAACACTTACTGTAATTTTAAATTTTAGGCATTTAATTTTTGCTCATATGCATGTTTAATTGTAATTCATAATAAAATGCATATTTCGATTTCCCCTTTTAGTTAACTCGGCAGATCATCATAACATCAGATCTGTCAATATGCGGTTTAAAATAAAAATATGGCTTCATCTTCAAATATCTTGCTTATCTGTTTAGACATTGCTCCAGCTAAAATATTTACCTTATTGTCAAATATTTGGCAAAATAATTCAGCCTATTGATAATAAAAACAAAACAGGTGAACATTAAATAATAATGATGTCACCGAAAATTCAGTATAAATAGTCAAGCAATTTTTCAAGTTATAATTCTGATTTGTCTGATCTAACTTAGAGGCTGAGCATTACCTGTAACATTTTAGCAGCAAACTACAGTAAGAGAATATCTTTGTCTTCTCCTTCGAGCATTGCTCTGTTCAGAGAACTTAGTCTTAAATATAGAAAAAATAATTTCCCAATACGTTACAAGAAGAATCGGGGAACCTTCAAAAAATTTAGTAAGCTCCACAGAATCCTCCGATCCACTACAAGAAGAAATCGGAGAGTAATATAAGAGAAACTTCTGCGATTTCCTATCCGGTACCAGATACCCCAGAGTAACAAATCCGTTGCTGCCACCTAACCAGAACCTCCGTCAATTTCGAACCGCCCAAGGACATAAACGGAGGGGTTAATATATATATATATATATATATATATATATATATATATATATATCAATGGCGTGCAGTCAGGGTAAGCGGGGCATGCCCCGGCTACCCATTTAAAAGTCAAATTACAAAAAATCAATATATTACCACCAGTAATCGAAAACTAATGTAAAGTTATGATGCTTGTATAATATATATATATATATTTGCAGCTCCCGCTTACCCTATGGACACACCCACCGCACGCCACTAATATATATATATATATATATATATATATATGATACACACAGACAGTGCATGGAACAAGGAACTCTCTGGGATAATTAAATCCACTATAGTCCGAATAAGTAATGGTAAATGACAAATACCATAGTTTTTCTTTTTCATGATGCTAGCCCGACGTGGGCAACGGGTCACTCGCAAAGAGGTCCCATAAATATAGCTTCCCTCACCAGCTATCTGCAAAGCTGGATCCTGTCTGCTTTGCAGATAGCTGGTGAGGGAAGCTATATTTATGGGACCTCTTTGCGAGTGACCCGTTGCCCACGTCGGGCTAGCATCATGAAAAAGAAAAACTATGGTATTTGTCATTTACCATTACTTATTCGGACTATAGTGGATTTAATTATCCCAGAAGAGTTCCTTGTTCCATGCACTGTCTGTGTGTATCATAAAAACTCAGGGGACCATTCTGAGTTCATTCCCATATATATATATATATTTTTTTTTTTAAGTTCGGGAAGAACCGATTCGCCTCTATTTAAAAGGGCATATCTCGGCGGAAAAACAAAGAAAAAGTGAGAGGAAAGACAGAGGAAAAAGAAAGGGTGGAGGGGACAGTCGAAGTGGAAAAAGACCAAGGATGACAAGGACTGCAGGGTCGAGCCCCATCATCCTTGGGTGCTAGGGCCGGGAGGGCGCACGTGAAACCTCCAGGAACAAGCACGTACAAACGAGCACAAAGAGCACGAGCTTAGAACCCCCTTGCGGGTATATATATATATATATATATTACACTGTTCCACCTTAGTAAATTTTATATTTACCTTCATCCACTTTAATGCCCATATAGCTCTTTGAAATATAAGGCTCTTGGTCAAGTTTCAGGTAAATACCTCAATAATTAGGGGTCCCGCAACTATTAAGATTTTTTTATATCCAAGTATTTTTTTTCTCAATATGCGAAACAATTTGGCCAAAATGATGCAACTGCATGAAGGGTAATAAGATTGTGATCTTAGTATGATGGTTTAATAAAAAGGACATAACTCTGGAAATTAAACGATAATGAGCATGTGTTACAAAACTTTTAGAACCAGGAAAGAATTTACTGCCACTATTGATCCCAATAAATTTCTTTACTTCATGTGACCAGATTTTGTGCAAGATGGCTAAACCTTTATTAAAATGAACATTTTCGGAAATGAAGTAGTGTTGAAAAAATATATAGTATGACTTGTATTTCAATATTGGTATTATGACAATCCGAGCAAGAGTTTTTTGATCACAATACATTTATTTACTTCATGAGATCAGATTTTGTGCTATGTTTCTTAGAGCATTGATAGTTGTCAGTCCTGAATATTTAGATTCCGAGTTATGCAATATTATGAATATTGGTACTAAATTATGTTATCCTATTTCATTTTTAGATAACTGTCTTAGGAAAGCCAAGAATAGTTATTATAATAATGTAACTATAAAGGAATTTGAGCGTAAAAGTATCCTTAGCCTACCTTACCATGTTAATTTTAAATATTTTCCAACTTTACTTAAAGTTATTGGTATGAACGTAGTCTTTAAGTATAATAATACTGTTAAATCACGCCTAATAAAGAATAATCCGGATAATGTTGTTGGTTGTGTGTATTCGATCGAATATACACAATGTAACTCAGTATTTATAGGCCTAACGGGTAAAACGTTAGGGTAAAACAGCATAAATATGCGTGTAGAACAGCTAATAATTCCAATGCTTTGTTTAACCATATGTATAGATGTAATCATAGCATCAAGTGGGATAGTTCTAAAGCGTTTGTTGAAAACAGAGATATGATTGAAAGAAATATTCTAAAATGTGCATTTATCCATTTTAAAACAATTTCAATAAAATTGCGGGAATGTATAAAATTGACAATATCTTGTTAAAATTCCTTTTGCCTCTCATTAACTCTTGTTAAGTATGTGCTAATTGTTTTGGTTTCCGCTACGTTGTACATATTTATGGGCATCTTGCCTTCTCTCTTCATTCCCTGACGAGGTGTAGCTCTGAATACACGAAAGGACTTGGAATCGTTTTTCTTTTTCCTTATGGGTTTGCATCATTCATTCATTTCACCTGTTAAATTGTGAAATTCATCCCATATATATAGATATATATATAATAAAACAATAGATAAAAATATTCAATTTTTATGTTGAAATCCATCCAAATAAATAAGTCTCTCTCTCTCTCTCTCTCTTTCTCTCTCTCACTCTCTCTCTCTCTCTCTCTCTCTCTCTCTCTCTCTCACGGTCCTGTTTCATTTCTGAAAGAAATCTTTGGAATGAATAAGAAATATTTGGTAAAGACATCCCCCAGAAATGGCGGGTCGTCGAATTACAACGCAATGGGTTGGGCATGAGAACGAGTCTAGGATCTCTGGTTGGCGGAAAGGCTTGTTCTCACACAGGGAACTCGCGAATCGAATATTGAGGGTGGGGTCAATCGGGGTCACCTATATAAAAGGGAACATTTTCAGCTAGAACTCACAGCAGTTATTTTCACCAGTGAATAAACAAACATTCCCTCCGTCATGAGTCATTCACAAGAACTTTACTGCTCCCCGCAATTGTTTGAGGACGGGGACACTGCCGCGGTGTCTAAACTTCATCTTTTCGCAGCAGCCGACTGGAATGATCTCTCCACACAAAACATTAATGACATCTGCAATGATTCTCCGTTTGAACTAGCAGAAGACTCTAACATCGAGATGTGAGTAATTACGTAATAATTTAGTTTGTGATTCATTCTCGCGCTATATACATCGTATCATTCAGTGCTTAGCCCTTGCAAGTGTTAGTTAATTTATAAAAAGCCATCATAAACGAAGTGAAAGGATATCTGCCCAGGGGTTCGAGACCCGGTGTTGACAGACGATGCGTAGTACACCCAGCTAATCTGCCTTTTGAGCACAGTTAGGCTAGCTGCTTTGTGTTTATTATTTGATCCGGGCGCCCTAATCGGCATTTTATCTTTTGTAAGTCTCTCCTCCCATATATACATCGCGGTGTCCTGACATATAAATGCATGTTTACTACAAGATACTGTGCTAGACTTTCTATAATTAATGTATTCTATTAAGTATTTAGAGGGTGAATTTTTTGGTGCTCCTTTAGTATGCGGTCTACAAATTCTGCCGCGCTCTACTTTTTAAATGTAAGTATACCTTCTTAGCTTGTTTACTAATTGCTTGTTTACATCCCAATGTCAGTCGCCCTTGACGATTGGTTGTTTAGTCAAGATATTTTCGTTAAAACTAACGAAAACATCATGACTAAACCTGACCAATCGTCAAGGGCGACTGACATTGGGATGTAAACAAGCAATTAGTAAACAAGCTAAGAAGGTATACTTACATTTAAACTTTTTGTGTTTCTAACTTTTCAATAAATTTTTTTCAAGTAAGATTGTCATTTCAACCTTCTTTAACTACATTTAAAAAACAAATTGGTGTAGACCGCATACTAAAGTGTGAATTTGTCTGTAGACCGCATACTAAAGGAGCACCAATTTTTTTTAGCAAATATTTACGTTTAATAAATTTATAGAAAGTTCTAAAGGTAGGGTTTTAGAATTACTAAAACTTTAAAGAATTCCAACCGTCCTGGGCTCGAGACCCTATGCAGGCATTTCATAGTATGCCCAGTTATGATAAAAGTACTTCCGGCGCTGTAAATTAGTGTACATGTAACGCCTTGCAGCTCTCTCGCTTTTCATATATATATATATATATATGTGTGTGTGTGTGTGTGTGTGTGTGTGTGTGTGTGTGTGTGTGTTCCTCTGTGTGTATTTTGGTGAAAAACAAATGATTTTAATTATTAACAATTCTGTAAATCCTTCGTGGTTAATTCGTCATATATATATATATATATATATATATATATATATATATATATAAATGGTGTGGTTATGATACATTTTCAACTCGTTACATTTTGTTGTAAAATGTTTCATTAAAATAGCAGGTATCCTCAATTTTAATTATAGATTAGTTTGCATTAGTACTGAGCTCGGTTTCTGAATACAATTCGATTTATGAAAAAATTGAATTTTAAATGAAAAAGATTCAGAAAATTTATGAACTAATCAAGTTAATTATCCTTTCTCCTTAAAGGTCCGATGCGGAACTCGATCGTGTTATACCTACTTTTCGTGACAGCTTTGAAGAAAAGCAAATATCGGAAGGCAATTTGGAGGTTTTACAGCGCAGCCAACCCAGTGACCTGAATACGGAGGTCAAAATATTGGCTCACATCCGGTCCAACGAATGGCAGGTCATCGAGGAACTAATGTAAGCTTTTTTAGTTAAGAACAAGACACATTGTATATTCATCAATTTATTAAATGACAGAAATCATGTTTTAGTACAATTCAGCTTACAGAACTAGCATCCATTAAATATGAATTACATTATTGGGGGCATCTTATATTTTACACAATATAGTTACAATTATATGTACACGCGTAAAACTTTACAAAATACATCGAGTGCGCACAAATGAGAACCTTTTTTTCATCTGCACGCATACTAATTCATCATTCAGCTCAATGTCGCACAGATCGAATAATTTAAAAAAAAAATTATAAACCCCTTCCCATGTAAAATGTACAGGAGAAATGAAAGACAATACAGCCCGCAAGTATTACTAAAATATCCTTGTAATCGGTGGGGATTGAAGACAATTTCAGGGATATGCAACTGTTCGAGAAATTTTAAAATAACAGGGTCACTCCAGGGATGAGTCCCCAGTGAATTAAAATAATACATTCTTTCCCTATTTCTAAAGTAATTGCAAACCATTGAATCCCCTCGCCCCCAACAATGTCGGCATTCACAATAATTCCCCAGCATTTTCTTGTAGTTGATAATTTCAATGTTTCATTCTTCGCAAACACACCGATAAATTTGGAGCGTTAGATTCGGTCACTATTCATTACTCTCTGGAGTGTATTCGCATCCATTTTAAAAGTCAGTGAATACGTTCCTGAACCAGTCGACCTCAATTAGGGCTTGTAACTCGAGGTAAACTAGTACACTAATAGGTGCGTCTATCAGGTTGGCGAATTCCGATCTGACTGAGATGTTTCCACTTTGTTGTTAAATTAAGTGTGTATTTACACTAGCAGAGAAGTCAGGTGTGATGTCAAACGGGTAAAGGTTAAATTGATCGACGAATTCTTTCTGTGTTATCCCAATCCCGAGCTCATCACAAGCACCTGCAATATGGGACAGATTACTATAAGCTCTCACGCAAAGCAGGACCACAGCGTCTGATTAGTCCGTATCCATAGACCCGCCCAACGCAACGCCATTGAAGTATAGAGTTATATTTTAAGGCCGAAATTCTCGAATTTAAAGGCGTTCTTTTTATATTTTCCCTTCGTCGAAGCGTGATCCTGCATTCCAATTAATAACCTTTTAGGTAGAACTCCCAGGGCCACGTTTTCTATCAGCTTCGAGGCCAATCCTGCGGGCACTGTGTATATTTGATCTGTACTCTGTTAATTGGGTATTTTACTGTTACGTGTATTAAATTTTTTTCAATTTCTAATTGTTTAGCAGAGCTTAATTTCACTCGCCGTACGCGCAGATATGTTTCCATAATGTGAATCACAACTGGTTTTGCGCCCTTTCTTGATCAGGTCCCAGATTTATGCAGATCTCAGGATTCGTGCGGGTGAGCTTTAATTCATATCCACCCATTCATAAGCAGTTTCTCCTGGAATGTGAAGTCTGTATGCAGAAGTCTATAGCATTCATATATCTTCTTTTTATAATTTTTAAATTTATCCTTTATACTACTTTCGTCTTTAGTCTGATAATTAATAGTTCTCGGCAGTTAAAAAGGTATCCTTCGTTTTTTTGAAAAGTTGGGGACATTTTCCAGATTGGCTCGTAGGTGATAATAACCCGTTCCTGCCGAGATGTTGTCTTGGTTTAAATACACCTCACACTGACTGAATATGGACTGTAAAAAATTGGTTTCAGGATATGCAGAATAATTATCATCGAAGTCCGTTCCATCTGAATAGGCTATACGTAGTTTAGCGTACATGTGCATGCAACTTGGATCAAAAAAGTATGGGCCTGAGCTAGGTATCACGAATTCTATAGGGGCACGCGGGGAACTAATTTGTTTAATGGGTTAATTGTAATAAAGTCACTGTGCTCAATACAAACTTGTGTTGGGGGCATATCAAAGAGGGACAGCACCTATTTATAACATTGTGAGCTACACGGATGGATGAAGCGTGCCATAACTAGTCAGAAATAGTGCCACCTCTCTCGACAAGTCTATGATTCGGGAGAGCAAAGCCATCAGCTTATATCAGTTAAAAAAATGATCAATCATAGGTTTTATTCGCTTAGAACACTTCTCTTTTGATGTCCTTTTACGTTTTACGCCAGGTGTCGGTAACCCCTTCTTCTGGACAGCCCTCTTCTTCCTGCCACTACGCATTTTTCTCTTTGCATCTTTGCTGATTTGGTCCCCTGTACGTTTTAAATATTTTTTTAGAGTTTCTTTCGGTTTAGCTCCACCCATTATGTCTTCTACCGTGTTAAAACCTGATTGTCACGTTTTCTTCCCGAGTTATCTGCCCCCCCCCCTCTTCGGCAATGGGACAGCCGTGCGTAGTATGATTGAAAAAATGGATCCAATCACCCTCCCACGCTGATATCTCAACCCTCGATAGACTGTGAAAGGCCTTCGGGTCATTATAACTGAATGCGACGAAAGTGTAGCTTCACTGCTAAGCGCCCATCACCGAATGGGAAATTTTTCCCTCAATCGTCCTTATATATTGAGATATTTCTTAGTAGCTTGTCATATGTAATGCTCAAGCTCTTCCCGCTATGATTGGGAATGTGTGCAATGCGGAGCAGACGCGCTGGGTATCCCGAACAAATTGATGCTCCACGATATTGCTGTAAATATAGCACATGTCTCACATGTCTGGGGATGGATAGCCAACATCCAATTTCTCCAATTTCAAATGATACATTAAGCTGGACAAGTCATGTTGTGCCTCGTGAAAGGTATGTCTTTGGAACGCTGCTCCATATCGGCCCTAGGTTATAATTTGAAACAACCCTTTGTCTTTAATATTTCTATTATCCTGTGATTTTAGGGTCAGAGCATGTGCAGGGTTTCTTTGTTTACGATTTCATATAATAAATCAGCCGTAAGATTTGAGTTTTTTAAACTTGCGTTTAAGTCTCTCATCCGCGGCCGCACCATAACGACCCGGGCCTAGTGTTACTACTGTAGTGTAATACAGGGCCTCCCCACTCCGGGCGGCACGCATGATTTCATCCCAATTACCCCTGCCTTTTCACACTCATCACGATCTCTAAGAACCGTTAAAACGGGTTCTTTATAATCAATACTTAAGAAGTTGGTGGATAGCTGAATTTCGCATAACCCCCACCTCATACGATTTACGTTCCAATTCAAAGGGCGCATGGAGTTCTGTTACAAATTTGGCTAGTGTGTTGTTAGGATGGACAGACAGAGAAGAAAAGGACGAGAGTGTGACATAGAAGTGGCTAGGCGCCATGTTGTATACTATTTAAGCTTCATTATTGCATCAGCTTTTTATAGGTGTTCAAGCTTTTTGGGTACCCTAGCCATTTCACCAGGTACATTTTTCTCTTTCCTGAACCTTTGCTGCCTAAAACCTTTTCAATTTTAAACACATTTTTTCCTAAATTTAATGTCACTTTCTGCAACTCCTTGCGGTAAAACCTCCTCCCATTTCTTCTCCATTCAAATTTTCAACGTAATACATCATTATCTCGCCTTTAGGTCTAATAGCCCTGACGTTAAAAATTTCATGTGTCCATTCTTGCTCAAATCACCTGACACTCGGTGTGCGTACCTCTTTCTAAAACCTCGTTAGGTGTTGCTCCAATCACGCGATGGTGTCAACGGTTGTATGGCGAGGCCAATGATCCCAGAATGTTTATATATCTGCATGTGTTTTTATGTGTAAAATAGCTATACATGCGCTCTTTTATGGTACGTTGGACTCTTTCAGCTAAAGAGGCCTTATGTATAGAACTGCTAGTGTAGTAACTGAGTTAAACTCTGCCAACATGTTCTGAAAATCTCGGCCTATAAATTCTTTCCCCATATCCGTACAAAAATAGCCTGGAACCCTGTTTTCTTTCAACATCAGCGTTTTGGTACCTTTAGCAACTGTTTCAGGCGATTTAGTTTTCAGAGGAATTAGCCACATATATCTAGAGAATACATCTATTATGAATAGGATGTAGCGATAGCCATTATTATATACTGAATATCGTTCTATATCTGTTAAATCCGCTTGCCAAATAGAGTCAATCGAAGCCCCTGTTGTCCTGGCTGTTTTAAACCTTTTTCTCACCGGCTTATGAAGTGTATAAACATCCTGCTCCCGCAAAAACCTCTCAACATCTTTTTCCCTACTCCCTCTTTATAAACGTCTCTGTACAGTCTATCAACGCCGACGTTAGAAATTTCATAATGTTTTCTTAATATGTTAGCCAATTGCATATTTTAGAGGCGCGCGGGGAGGGTTGGCCGTTGTTTTATGGTATCTTGTTCCTCCTATTCAGAGACAATACCGTTGGGGACGAAGGCTTGTTCAGCTGCGGTACATGCAAAGCTTGTCCCAAGTCTTTTAACCTGTTCAAATTACCTATCAGTGTGTTTTTGGTCATTTATTTGCTGAAGTCTTGCTTTAATATGTTTCCATCCTGCTGGTGAGGGCCTATCACACTTTCTCACCAAGTCATGGACGATGTCAACGATGTTCGAAGCCTGTACTTTTGTTCCTTCTACAACAACCTCGCCTGTATCGGTTCACTTTATAAAGGGATCCTCACTCAATAGCTTATAAAGACTTTTGCCTTTATTCCTCAATGTATGTGGGAGACTGGTTTTTAATACATGTTCCATATGTTGTGGGGTCGCACCGTTGCTCTTTGACTGCTCGTCACTAACCTCGACCACAGGTCCTATGCCTCCATGCTCAATGTCGTCTGCGCTGCGCTTAATAACTATGGGGACCTTTGTCGGATTCTTATAATTTTCATATTCTTGAAGAAATTTCTGCATAGCTTCTTGATATAAGATATCTTTTCTCATCAGGTGACTTTTCACTGTTTAATAGCTCAAAGAAATCGCTTTCCGTTCTTTTAAGCCTGCTTTTACGGGGTTCTAGAACTGTTTTTGGACTCTTTTTTGCGTTACAGTGAAGCATACACCTCGTTTGGAATCACGACTCCTTTCTTCATTATATTAAACTAGTCAGTAAAGGCTCCAAAGCTGAAAATAAGATGGGGAGGAATGAACCCCCTCTTTGTACAGTAATTCGTTTTTCTTCCCCATAATTTGAATTTTGTGAGCTAGTGTGCGTATTATGTTCTTCTAACGGCGTAGGCGAGCCTTCTGAGGGGGTTTCATTGGTACATTACATTTTATAACGTTAAAACAAATTTCACAGATACATTTTAAAAAGTCGGAGTCAATATTTTTAACAAACAGCAGCTGCTGCAGTGACCGTGGCAGTCGATGATAGATTTTTATTAATTCATGTATTTCTTTAGCCTCTTTTTCACTCTGGGATATACACAGTTTCAGGCTCGTTTGGGAATATTCTTAGAACCACCCTAAACGTGTTTCGCGGATGAAGGTCACAAAGCAAATATCCGTAACGTTGACTTGTAGCTTCTTTATAAACTTCCAAAAACTCCTTACGGTGATTCGGGAATATTTGATTGGCTAATATCCTAATTGGTGACACATCTCTGCGTTGTGCGAATAAGACTAGATGTGTATTTAGCGACATATCATGCATGTATCTACTTTTGAAAAATAGATACTAATTGATGAAGAATACGATTATGTTAAGATGGTGGGAGAACACTGTACATTGTTCGGGAAACGTTTTATCCATTTCTAACATGAGATCGTCAATCACAATGACCGTATTCTCATTTCCCGTTAACAAATTAACGTCATATACACCTTTGTGGAACAAAATATCATCTTGTTACTCGTTGAATACTGTCTGGCATGTCGAATAGCACCATATGACTTTATGCACAAATTTGGAGAACATCTCCCCCTTGTCTTTAAGGATTTTAAGCATTAAACAGTTTTACCAGAGCCTGTAGGGCCAGATATAATATATGTGGAGGGGCTCGTGAACCTGATTTTTTATACAGAATCCATCTCTAACACGTTACACTCCTAAGTGGAATATTTAGAAAATATAATAAAATTTACAAAATATAAAAAAAATTTAGTGATGCTCCTCATATTCTACAGTCTTGTTTTTCCTCCTCAGAACCGTGAATGACGATGAGGATGAGGTGCTGTGCCAGCAACATGTCCCCATCATCGATATTGCAGACGTTACCGATGACAGTGTAGTTGAGGCTACAAACCCCACCATTGCTAGCGAACCCCCAGCAACGCCAACTGTAGCACCCCCCACGCTTTCCACGTCAGGTATAAAGCGTGCCAGAAGTGCGCCGGTTGTTAGACCCCGGTAATAGAGCCACAGCCCTCTACGTCTTATGACACAGTCCCCACATTATTTCCATCTACTAATAAAACTGTGACCCCTTATTCCTGTTCATTTCCGGTCGTACCCTCCACAGCAGCAGCATTTCGTTCTGAAGAGCGCAGCATGACATTCGAGCTGTTGCGCACCGCCACCTCCACCCCAGTCCTGACTAGAAATCGGTACTTAGTCAGGATCGACCAGCGAATCAAGTATAGCAATGGTGTTGAACACGGACTACGGCGCGTACTTGATCGTATTGTGGAGTTTGCCCTTCCCAACAGCGACGGACGTGAAGACAGGACGCGGCTATCCTTCGTGTTCGGGTTAGATGACGGGGATATAGATGATTTTTGGATAGTAATACCTTACAAGCTCTTGGCTGCTGTAAACATAGACTACATTTTTGGCCGTATAATACAGGCCTTTCAGAGTAGTATCGCTTTCAACATGAACAACTTCACGATAGATAGTGATCGTGTATTCCGTGTTGTGGGACATACGGTCACACCTTATACTCTTAATTTCAATTCTCAGGCTATTTACAGATAGCATATAAACTCCGAGCGTGGTTGCGGCTTTAACGCAGTAGTCATAAATCATATGTTACTGTACCAAATGCATGGGGCAAAAAAATTTAGTTGCCGACAGTTGTGCAGCGTGCTCGTAAACTGGCCACAGACTGCAAGCTCGAGTTTGTAATATGGGTTCTGAATAACTGAGAAGGACGGAGTAAGAAATGAATGTTCACATAGTTGTATTTTGGAATGGATGATCGTCGTACGACTGTGTATGTTTTTAAAAGCACTGTGAGAGACCGTACAAGACCCCTACTTATTTTAGGGTTGTCAGGAACAATGTATCTCCCCATCCGCAATATAAGGGCTCTTTACTCGAGTTATGATAAAAGTCGAAAATATGGAAGGCATCATGATTTTTGTAAGGGATGTCTCGAGTTTGCGGATGATAAAGTGAAACAGTGTAAGGATTGTCACATGGTATGTGAACAGTGTAAAAGTTCCAAATGTGAAAGTCGTGTAGTTGAAGCCGAGAAGAGGGACTGTAATGTGTGTAGACGCACGTATTTCAATAAAAACTCTTTTGAGTTCCATAAATCAATTGGGACATGCAGGAATATTAGAAGCTGTGAATGTGGCATGTTTCATATGATGGATAATTTGGGGAAATTCAAGCATAAATGTGATGAAATTCACTGTTCTACATGCTACGAAAAATATAAGGCAGATGGTATGAAGCACGTATGCTGAAAGATTCTAAGCCTAAAAAAAACCTTGTATAACTGTATACTATGACGGAGAAACATACACGGATGCTGAAACCAAAGAAGTTATCCCACATCTACTTGTAAGCCAGACTATCTGCGACGAATGCATGGACGTCGAGTGTGATGAGTGTAACAAATGTGGTAACCGAACAGATGTTTTTAAAACGATCGCACACGACAACCCTGTGAAACTATTTGTCCTATATTGTCACGTTAGCGGACAAATTAAAAAAATGACAATTCCTTTATAAGGAACTGCTTGAACACGAGTCATCGGAGATATTTACAGGCGATCCCTTGAAAAGAGGAAACATATTTATACAGATGCAGATAAGAGGTAATATTCAGTTTAAAGACACTTTATTATTCACACCTTGTAAATTAGCTAAGCTACTCAAGGTGATGGGTGTAGCCGCCGAAGTTTCAAAAGGGTATTTCCCTTACACTTGCCTCACTAGCAACACTTTAAATTTTGTAGGCTACTTCCCCCCAAACATTACTTTAACTATGCCAACATGGGTGATAGTAAGCATGAAGGTTTTCACCGCTACTACAATAGTTTTAATGAAGATATTCCTTACAATATAGCGGTTGAATTTGAGCGTTATTGCGTGAATGATGTGCGCGTGCTTAGAGCATGTTTCCAGGCCTTTAGAAGGATGTACATAGACCAATTCAACTGTGACCCGCTACAAATCGCAACCACGATCGCCTCATTGTGCTTTACAGTGTTCAAGAACAATTTCATACCTAAAGACACCTTAGCCGTCATTCACAGAAATATTCCACGCAGTTATGGGTATAAGCTATTTACTGGCTCATACACCTACAGCAATAGACTGGTACAAAAAAACATGCCCGCAACATGGGGAAAGTCCCCATTAAGGTCAGTGGTCATGTTTTTGGGTTGATGGTCTAAGCGAGGACCGTGCCACTGGCGAGAAAACTGCGTACTCCTTTAACGGTTGCTGGTGGCATGGGTGCCCACATCCTGAGTGTGGAATCGTAGGAGATAGCCATGGTAGATATCCTGTCGACAGTCTTACATGGACCCGCACCCGCGATCGGCTTATATGCTCCCATTTCATTCACAAGGTCTTGTGGGAGCACGAATAAAATGCATGGATGGAGATAGATGGGCAGTATCGCGAAGAAATAAACACCATCAAACGTTCAATGGTGTTGGATCCTCAAATGCCGCGATAGCTTGTTCGGCGGTCGTACAAACCCCTCGAAACCATACTTTCTACTTTCGGAGAACGTGAAGCCCCATTACTATGACTTTTGTTCTTTATACCCCTACGTGATGAAGAACAATCCGTACCCCGTAGGAGCACCTGAAAAATTGGTGGGAACCGCCCTGCCCACGATCGAAGAGTTCTCAGCAAATTTGAACGAGAACTATTTCGGTCTTTGTTTCGTAGATGTTTCCCCCTGTGCTTGAAGTGCACAGAGGATAACAATGGAACATGTAGTCACACATCCAACCAGCGGAAGATCAGAGGGGTGTATATACAAGTCCTAAGCTGTCCCTAGCCATTCGCCACGGTTTTAGAATATTCAAGATATATGAGATGTGGAGGTTTCAGAAGCTCCCCAACCTTTTCACACAATATATAAAAACTTTTTTCAAGGATAAGGTAGAAGCATCAGGGTACCCGCGAGGATTTGAGACCGAAAAGAAAAAATCGGCGTATATTCAGCGCTACGTGACCGTGAAGGGATACAACTTGACGGGTCCCAAATTGTAAAGAACCCAGGCAAGCGTCTTAGTGCAAAGTTATGCCTAAATAGTCTTTGGGAAAATTTGTTCAGAATACAGGCAAGGGGAACGTCCATCTAACCTAAAGTTATAACGAGGTGTGGGATAATGCCAACGCTCCCGATAAAGAGGTCATGGAGATCGTGAATGTGGGTAATACGTAGATAATAATGTACAACAGGACCGAATTGGTTACAGATACATCACGGTTACAAATACCTGTAGCCAGCTTCATCACAGCGTACGCTCGCATCAAACTTTGGAGTCCACCGCATTCTTTTGGTCGGAGAGTTCTGTACGCAGACACAGAGAGTATGATTCATGGAGAGGGAAGGTGATTACATGCCATCTATTGGGGAATTCCTCGGAGAGCTGACTGATGAGATCAAGGATGAATATGGAGATAGTCCCTACGCTGATTCCTTTGTCTCAACAGGTCGAAAAACTTATGAGGTGTGGGTGAGTGTGGGGGAGGAAGTGAGTTATATCTTGAAAGCTAGAGGCATCACGCTTAACCAGGCGAACCGGCGGATCGTTAACTTTGATTCGTTTAAGGAACTAGTGAGCTTAGAAGATGATAAAGTCTACAGATGTGGTGAACACTCAAAGAATCCCTAATCTTCCCTCCTTTCAGGCTTTTAAGGCCCTATTGAACCGAGCGAAGCGTGAGGAGAAGGAGGTCCAAATACTCTACGGATATTCTGGCAAGAGCAATGCGGGCTTTCGTGGTCAAACGATGTAATGGACTACGTCGTGGTTCTAACCTGCGTAAAGGTGCACATACACCGCGAAGTGAACGAAGCATCACGTGCAGAAAAGAAGTAACGGGTGTGGGTTGTGAACTTTGTTGACGAATGGTGACAAGCGCTATTATGTCATGTTACATCATACCGAGCACGCATACCCTGCGCCTGATAATATATATCTTGTAATTATGGATAGCTTAAAATATTTTTATCATTACCTTCATATATATCATGATGAGGTTCGCAGTGAAGTTGTGGCTAAAGGCTTGTGCAAATTTTTAATAGAGTTTAGGGATGATTATCGCTCGTTAGGCAAAAGAACAGATATGGACCGGAATGTTAATAAAATGTGGTAGTTCGAGAAAATACAATGCTGAATACCCTGAACGAAGATGTACTTTGCGCATTCCGGGGAGTGGGAGTGATAAAGCATTAAAGCCGAAAGTACTTCATGTATCACAGAAATTCTCTAAACGATTGCTAGGTATAATGGGATTCAAGTATTCATATGATTCTTTCATGTTGGAACAACCTCGTGCACGAATCACTAACGCATGGTATGACGCGCCCGTGTGACTCACTTCCCCCACCTGCCGCCGAGCCAACCCGCGTACCGGCTGCTCATATTCACCTCAGAGCTTGACCCAACTGGATGTGCACTCCTCACAATAGAAAACCAATATACGATGGAGCTTCCGTTGAACAGTATCATCAATGCCGTATACGACGTGGCTGTGACGAAGTCAGTGCGTGTGTTCAGGCGTAAAACCGGCGCTGTTAATTATGTACTTGAAACGAGTTGTAGACAATCAAACTCTGGTAAACGAAACGTAATTCATTTAAGTGTTGAGGAGATGAACAGAATCTTTGTGGTGGTTGAGAAGTGGGATGAGGACCGTTATAAAATTCCTGCAGGTGTATGCACAAAAAGAGAGCAAATTAGTGATGCACCCTAATTTGTACGTTGTGTATGAAACGAGACCAGCCATGCATTGATATATGGTTGATGTGGAAAAACGCAGCTGAAAATAACACCCTTTTCCCCAGCGAAACCGTTTCATTCTCGACAGAATGTTTGAAGTCGTCGGCTTCCGCAAGCTAAGGCTTATATTAGACGCGCGTGTTGCCGATATGCTTTATTTTGACACGGTTCTTCAATACGCATACACCGCTCTGCTCGACGGGTTTACCGTGTGTAAGACTGAAAAAAGCGAGAAGGGATTCGAACTGGATGCGTATTTAAAAGGTATAGACTCTTCGAGATATCTTGAACTTTGGTACAAAGGACTTGAGCGGTACTGTGCTGAGCTGACCTACACTGTTCACTCTGAAGAACTATTTCTTTATATAATGGGCTGCTGTCGGCATGATTTAGAAGATTACTTCAATTGTCGATGTGTTGTGAAGAAGGGTTCACGGTTGAAAAGCTCGGATTGGAATGAATAAACCCTCGTTTGGAAAGGAGTGTTTATAAACTTGAATTTAATAACGATGTTGTGGCAGACGATGCCCTCTTTGTGCGTTCCTTTGAATGTATTCTAACCGTTTTTAAAGAGAGTGATAACTTGCCAACCAATTGTAAAGTGGATACGAAAAGAGTGTTAAACGATCTGAAAGCCCTTCACATTGAGAATAGATTTCCACGTACTTTGAGTGGTGAAATAATATTAAATCGTATTTATTGAATAGTACAAAGCAACGAGGATGTAACTGTAGACGGGAGCATATGCGAGTTTAGTATTTTAATTAAGCGCAGTAGAACATAAAGCGTGTATATTTTGATGTGTATATATATATATATATATATATATATATATATATATATATCATGCATTGAATTCTTCTGCACTTGTCGATATGTGATCAGTCTTTCCTTGTAAAGAGACGTTTTATCGAGTGTCCAGTGTTATCAATTGAATAAGTGGTTTTCGTTGAGGTGTCTTTAAAAAAATAGTGTTTGGTGCATTCTTAACTAAATTACTTCGTGTTACTAATCATTCATTAACGAGTATATTTCATTTATTGACTTTATTCAGTACTATATTATTTGATTAAACCAAGGCTAATGCACGTGGCTTGCCTTGTTTGTTTTCAAATCTATCAGAAAACGAGGAGTCATGAGGTTCATTTTCCCTTCCTTCGGGAGATCAAATAGAGTGTGGTCACACACCGTGGGAAAAAAGGAAAAAAGTCGGTCGAATAGCTGACAGATAAGTTTCATTTAATACTTTTTCTTTACAGATCTTTCGTCGGTAGCTTAATTATATATTCATTTAGTATAAATTTGTGTTACAAGAACCTGTTTCTGCGTCTCAAGAACATTTTTGCGGGTTTACACAGGTGATGGCACAAGAAGCACGCGGTAGACCTACGTTGTAATTTATTAATTTCCAAACGCTCGTTTTTTGTTTTTTTGTTGTTTGTTTTTTAACTAATTAAAAGCATGGCACCCCCGTCAAGTACTTGCAGTCGCTGTGAAGGGAAATTTGCCGCTTACGCGTTTACAATGGTTAATAATAATAAATAGTTAGTTTCAGGTGGTGCTCAAGTATGGAAGTCCTGAGGAACGGGTTAGAACGTGAGAGGGAGGCTAGAGTGAGGCTTGAAGAAAGCGTGATGCTCCTGACGGCAAAATTAGAATCCCTTGAAACTCCAGTTACGACCCCTCTTGCCTCAGTTTCTATTAATAAAGTAATGAGTATTAATAGCCCTCTCTCTCCCCCTAGTTCCCAACCTTCGTTCGAATGCGTAAAGGAGCCCCATTGAGAAAACCTAAGACTTGTCTACCAGTAATAACAAACAATAAGTTTTCTGTTTTAGGTTTCGAAGATGCTGATCAACCGGAAATACGACTCGTTGGCGATTCCATTGTTCGAGGGCAGCTCGAGGAATTCTGTGGGAGAAACCCTCGTCGTAGGCGCCGCTACTGCTACCCTGGTGCAAGGGTGGAGGATATAACTAATAGTGTTGACCATTTTACAGACGGTACCTCTGAGGACACAACGTATGTTATTCATGTCGGTACTAATAACGTTTTAAATTCTAGATCGGAAGAACAGCTGGCTAGGTACAGGGACTTAATAGAGCGATTAAAGGAAAAACTAATAAGATTGTTTTAACAGGTATGCTTCCTCGAATTATCCAACGTAGCTATTTCTACAGCAAGGCGACCTATATCAATAATAACCTAAAGTCTCTTTGCCAAGAGGATGGAGTGCATTTTGCGAATTTTTGGAACAGTTTCTACGGCAGGAGGGACTTGTTCGGAGATGGACTTCATCTTAATGACGTTGGAGCTGCGCGTTTAGGAAAACTATTTCATAATACTGTCTCTTTTTTTCAGGCTGCCGTAACTCGAACGGTCCCAGCGTAATTTCCACAAATTTTCCCTTCGCTCGCGAAGGTGTCGCAATTACAAACAATTTCAAGGTTCTATCCTTAAATGCTCGTAGTCTACGAAATAAAATAAATGAATTTTTTTCTTTAATTGCTTGTAAAGACTATGATTTAATTGCGATAAATGAATCGTGGCTTAGCACTGAAACACGTGACTTCGTAGGGGAGTATCAAGTTAGAGGTTATAGACTTTTTGTTAAAAACAGAATAGGTAGGCGAGGAGGCAGTGTTATGTTGTATATCAAAGATAATATTGCGAACGTTATAGAAGTAAAGCACACAATTCCAGAACCGATGATTCGACTATAGCAGAACTTAAATTGAACGATTTCAAACTTGTTGTTGCGGTTATATATAGGCCCCCTAATCAAACAGTTGATACGGACTAAGCGTTATATCGTGAACTAAAGAGATAATAGGTAGTGAGCAGGCTTTAGTTATGGGTGACTTTAATTGCGCCAACGTGAATTACGATACAATGCAGGGAGACGCGGAAGGTAATCCTTTAGTTAATTTTCTCGAAGATAGCTTTCTTATTCAAAAGATTTGGGAACCTACGAGGTTGGACAGTATTTTAGATTTAGTAATAACTACGGATGATAGGCTAATCACTGATCTTCAAGTAATAGAACCGTTAAGCAATAGCGATCACAATATGATAGAGTTTGTCCTTTCAGTAAGTCACTCGAAACCAGCTAACTCAACTAAAATTCCTAACTTCCAGCAAGCAGACTTTTGTAAATTTCGAAATAAATTGTCACACGTCAATGGGGAAAACGTAATGGGGATCTCCAACGCAAAAGTAATGTGGGAATCGTTTGAAACTGTATTTAGGACTATAAATGAGGAATGTGTACCGTACAAAATTAAGCGTGCAAAAGTAAACAACAAGCCCTTGTGGTTTACTTCTAGGGTAGGAGACATTATAAAGAGTAGAGATAGGGCTTATAGGCTACATAATTGCGATAAAGCCAATTTGTGGTTACGAAACAACTACATATCTCTAAGACGTGAAGCGAAAAGTGTCATAAAAAAGTCCAAGCGCAAATTTGAAATCTCCATAGCTCGTGACGGTAAAGAAAACCCCAAGCGATTCTTTCAATAAGTCAACAATAGAAATCCAGTAAAAAGTGTCTTGGGGCAGTTGAAAAATGTTAACGGAGATCTAGTTTCTGAAAACAAGGAAATGGCTACCTTGCTAAACGAATTTTTTACGTCAGTTTTTACTATAGAAGATGTAACGAATATCCCTACGGTCATAGACATAATACCTTTTGATAATGGTAATAAAGGGTGATCCAGAGAGATGGGACCCAAAAGAAACCCTGTAACTCTTAAAGTATAAGTCCTTTTATAAAATCATACGCATCATTCGAAAGAGGATAGTTACAAGTTTGTACAGGATTGTATAGGTTTTGACAATACAAGACAAGATACAAAACAAAATAAAAGTGTTAGTTAAACTAACCCTTCAAGATGACTGCATGGACTGTGGAACAGCTGCGTTTCATAACTGAGCAATATTATGAGCATGGAAGAAGTGTAGTTTCAGCTCAAAGATCTTTCAAGACAAATTTTCAGATGTCAAAATCACCTTCTAAGAAAGTAATCCGTCGGTGTGTCAGAAATTTTTCCCTAACTGGCAGCATTGGAAAAAGAAAACCAACTGGAAGAGTGCGCACAGCAAGGATAGACGAGATCATTAACAGAACTCATGAAATTGTACAGGATAATCCTAACATAAGCATCAGACGTGCTTCTCAGCTGTTAGGAGTTGGATATGGAACAACACACCGTATATTCAAGCAAAATTTAATGCTCTTTCCATATAAAATTAACTAAACGATGGAGATTTCGCACGAAGAAGACAATTCTGTCAATGGATCCAACAGAAGGTAAGTGACACCACCAATTTTCTAGCAACTTTGATTATGTCAGACGAAGCCCATTTTCACTTGAATGGAACTGTAAACAAACAAAATTGTCGTTTCTGGTCAACAGAAAATCCATTGAATATTACCGAAGTCCCGTTGCATAGTCAGCGTGTAACTGTTTGGTGTGGTCTTACTGCATCTCAGATCATAGGGCCGTACTTTTTCAAGGATTCCACCGGAAACGCGGTCACTGTAAATGGTGATCGCTACGAAAAAATGTTGTGCCGCTAACAAACATTTTTAATGCGTCTATTTCTGAGGCGTGCGTACCAGATAATTTCAAGTCAGCAAACGTAACCTATCTTTAAGAAAGGCGTTAAAGGTGCGGCGGAAAATTATAGGCCAATCAGTTTAACGTCTGCTGTAGGTAAGCTACTGGAATCAATAATTAGGGATCGTATAGTCGAACACTTAGAATTGCATAACTTAGTTAGAAATACGCAGCAAGGTTTTAGGCGAAACAAATCTTGCTTAACTAATCTTTTAGAATTTTTTCAAAGCGTGTTTGAAGTTTACGATAGTCATCGGGCGGTTGATGTAGTGTATTTAGATTTTCAAACAGCGTTTGACACCGTACCGCACGAAAGACTCACTGAAAAAACTAAGGCTCGTGGAATCAGGGGTGTAGTAATAAATTGGATAGAAGAGTGGTTGCGAGGCAGGAAACAGAGGGTGGTCGTTGATGGAGCAGAGTCGTGTTGGGCTAATATAGCGAGTGGCGTTCCTCAGGGTTCTGTATTGGGCCCCTTGCTTTTTCTTATATATATTAACGATTTAGATGTCGGCCTAGTCAGTACAGTTTCAAAGTTTGCGGATGACACGAAGCTGGGTGGTCGGGCGATTAATGACGAAGATAGAGGTAAAATCCAGGAAGATCTGAATAAAATCGTTGATTGGTCAGTCACATGGCAAATGAGATTTAACGTCGATAAGTGCAAAATTTTACATATAGGTTCGTGTAACGGTAATTTTTCGTCTAGTATGTCAGGGAAGGAGTTAACAAGCGTAGTGCAGGAAAGAGATTTAGGAGTTATAGTCACTGGTGATTTAAAAGTAGCGAAACAAAGTACAGCAGCAGTCAATAAAGCTAACAAAGTGTCAAGTTTTATAGCTCGGAATTTTGAGTACAAATCGCGCGATATTATAATTCCTCTTTATAAATCATTAGTTAGACCCCATTTGGAGTACGCGATCCAACTTTGGAATCCGCATATGCGAAAAGATATAGACAAACTTGAAAGAGTTCAAAGACGAGCAACTAAGATGATTCCGTCGCTTAGGTCAAAGTCGTACGAGGATAGGCTTAAGGAGTTAAAATTGACTACACTCGAGACGAGGAGGCTAAGGGGTAATCTAATCCAGGTTTTCAAAATTATGAATGGGTTCGATAACGTAGATAGATAGCTTTTTCGAAATATCTCAATATAATAAGACTAGAAATAACGGGTGTAAGTTGACAAGTAGAAGGTTCGAGACAGTAGTTGGCAAAAACTTTTTTACGCATAGAATAGTAAATAGCTGGAATAGTTTGCCTGTAGAAGTAATTAGTAGCACGTCTATAAACATGTTTAAAAATCGATTAGACGCATATGTTGATAGACTGGGTATAGTTTAAGGTAGTAAAATTAAGGCTTTGTGGTTCGGAACCCACGTAAAATTGTAGGTCCCCTCCGCCACCACGGAGAACATGCACAATACACAATTACGAACACAGTTAGGTAGACCGGCCATGAGTGGATCCTAGGTCTTTGTTCGTCTGAAACATTATAACATTATTATATATAAGTGTGTAGCTGAGCGTATATATGATATGTTAAACGTGTATATAGATTTATCCTGTATTATTATTATTTTTGATGCTTATATATGTGTGTGTGGATGCGCGTACATATATTAAACGTGTATATAGATTTCTACTCTACTATTATTATTTGTGAGTGTATATATAGATATTTCTCGCTTAGAGTGTGTATTTTTCGTGTACAGTCCACTCTCCCTTTGCGACCACCTCCAGATTCCGACCACTTCCCTATTGAGGCCAACATAATAAATACCCGAATTTTCCCCTATACTTACCATACTTACCATCATAATTGTTTTCTTCATTAAGACCACTCCCCTATTCCGTACAACGACCAGCATTTATAGTCCATGGCTACAATTAGCATCTCCACAGTACTACCACCAGGTGGCGTAAGGCAGAGCGTAATGTGGTAAACACCGCAAATCTAGCTCACTTATACGCTGCACTTCACAGCGATTGAGTGTGTTGAACTAACGCTTGGTGAAAAAGTTCGCGTCATAGAGGAACACGAAAGCAGTGGAAAAGGTCAACGAAAATTAGCTACAGAATATGGTGTCTGCAAAACTCAGGTACAGCAGATTTTGAAGAGAAATGCTGAATATATGACAGCTTATGAAGAAAACCAACCTTCTGCTAGAAAAAGAGTTTGCACCCATTTCGAGAGCGACGACTTAGAGGAAGCAGTGTGGTCGTGGTACAAACGCGCTCGTGCAATGCTTATCCTTGTTTCTGGGCCCAAGCTACAAGAGAAAGCGCTTTTGATCGCAACCAAACTAGGGCTGAAAGAATTTAAAGCTTCTTCTGGTTGGCTGTCAAAATTCAAGACAATGCACAACATCACTTTCCAGACTATCTCTGGCGAACGAGCAGCTGTAGATACGAACACCATAGATGACAGGAAATCTAAGCTGCCTGCTATCTTACAAAGTTACCGTCCGCAAGACATCTACAACTTAGACGAGACTGGTGTTGGTTACCGCGGCCTGCCAGACAAGAGCCTTAGCGTCAAGAGTGAGCAGCTGAGCACTGTGTCGGAGGAAAAAAGTCTAAAGAGCGCCCCACTGATTGGCGATTTTGGACGTGCAGTTGTCATCGACAAGAGTGCAAAACTAAGATGCTTCAAAAACATCAACAGCAAAAACCTGCCTGTCCATTGGTACGCAAACAAAAAAGCGTTGATGACAACTGCTGTTTTCCAAGAGTGGGCTAAACAATTCAACAAAAAGCCTCACACTCAGCCACGTCAAGATTGTCTATCTTCCGCCAAACGCAACATCTGTATTGCAGCGACTTGATCAGGGTATCATTCAAGCTTTCAAGTACCACTACAAGAAGCGTCTGATGCGATGTATCGTGTCTAAGCTGGACGACGGTACCAAACTCACAGACCTTGTTAAATGCGTTACTGTTTTCGATACTTGCTATTGGATTGACGTTGCCATGAAAGAGATCAAGCCGAGCACCGTCAGCAAATGTTTTGCAAACTTTCACAACCCAACCAGTAGATGTCGACACTAATGATGAAGACAACATCCCTCTTGCCAGACTTTTACAGATCACAGAAGATCACCTGCCAGATGGTATCACTGAACCAGACGAATTCATAAACTGTGACAGCGATCTACCTGCCACTGAAGAATTTGAGCATGACTGGGAGGAACAGTTTCTTAATGAGGTTTCCTTTACAAACTGCAACAGAGAACATTGTCCAAACAGAGATGATAAGAATACTCTCCAGCAAAAAGCAGACAAAAATCACATCATTTTTCATTTGAAGTTTCAATTGCAATTCTAATTTTACTGTGAATTTTGAAATGTTTTATTGTTTTAAGAAAATGTTTTAATAAAATGGTTTAATAAAATGTTTTAATGTTTAAATGTCAAATAAATTACACAAAAAAGATTTGGCGATGTGTTACATACCTTCACGTATTATTATACAGTACGTATATACGTGCATGCATCTTCGGTTCTCCAACGAGACCACCTCCCTATAAAGACCACTTTTGATAAGACCAATGCGTGGTCGTGAAAGGGAGAGTGGACTGTATATAGGTTTCATCTACTATTATTATTTTGATTATATATTTATCTCCCATATATTTCGAAGCAGTGTATGTTAAATAATTTATTCCTTGTTAAATAACTCGACTAATTAAACAGAATGATGTAATTGTGTTTTATTATTCAAAGTATATGATATTATTTGATTATTCTAAGCCAAAATTAACGGCACTACAAAAGTTATTAATATATATATATATATATATATATATATCGCCTTCTAAACATGCCAATTAGCTGATAAAGCCACCTCGGATAAATAAATATATATATATATACAGAGACATGTAAGAAGTAAATAGACAGCCCAGATTTTGCTGTAACAATTTTATTTGAAAATTAGAGTACCAATAAATTTTAATTTTGAACAATTAAGGTTTAGCTATTAATACTTTGTTGACATTCCTTTAGCTGCTTTAAGAGCAGCAACTCGCCTAGGCATAGAATTAATGAGTTCTGAAATTGTAGCTTGAGGTATTTCTAACCATGTTTGGCGTAAAAGATTCAACAATTCTGATCGTGTTGCTGGTTTTTTGGGCTTTTTACGTAAAGTCTTGTCTAGTATTGCCCACACGTGTTCTATGGGGTTCATGTCAGGGGACTGACTCGGCCAAGGAAGTCGTTTGATACCATTTCGCTCCTCCCATTCTTTCGTCTTTTTGCAGTGTGGCATGGGGCTCCATCTTCCATGAACAGGCAGCTGTCTTTTTCAATTTGACCACTTGAGAATATTGGCATAAGTCCTTCTTCAAGGACAGAAATGTAGGAAACGAATATTAGTCATAATAATGGCAAAAAAATTTGGATGCATACATTTTACCATAAAATTAAGGGTATCTATTTACTTCTTGCATGACTCTGTACACTCTTTCTGATTAAGCCTTCTAAGCCAGATTAAGCGAACTGGCTGATTAAGACTTCTAAGCTAAATGAGGCAGTCAAGAGCTCCAGTATGCGACGAGATATGCCAGCGATAAGACCTCCTCTCCTCTCTCCCTCTCTCTTAGGCTACCTTCCTAGGTCAGGTTAGGGTACCCCTTTTGGGGGAAGGTCATTCTACTGTACCAACCCCCTCTCTCCCTTCATGTCGCTTGGGGGGCTAACCCCCCCCCCTTGCTTGCATACCCCCCACCCATGGGTGCCAATCCCCTCCCCCACCTCTTGCAAATTTGATCAACATTGCAATTGCACTGGGCTTTTTTGCGTTCATGCTACTGTTATCAATTTAATAATGAAATGATTCTTTGACAATGTACGGTACTCTAACTAAAGATCAGTAAATCAAATTTCTTAACTTTTACTAATAAAAGTAATATGCATCTTGATAGACTTTATGCTGCCGATTTCAATGCAAGTGAATGTACTATAATTATATCCTAAAAAGATTTCAATGAATTATACTATAACGTTTAAACTTGAATACATAGCCTTACATCCATTATTTATTAAAACAGGCTAAGGAGCTGGTATTTAAGACACAATATATATCAAGTTATACCAAAAAGGTACCAATCTATGACTAAAAATCCCATAATTTTGTGGCTCACAAATTCTTCTAGCCATTTTATTTGCCTTAATCCTAACCTTTATGTAAAGTTTAAGCCATCTACATTCATTTTCCAGTTCCCATAAAATAAGCTTTCACTTATTTCCAACAAAATGTTTGATTTTTAAAAACAATTTTTAAAAACAGGGAGCTTCATATAAATCGAACCGCACTTTCTGTGATAAAAGGTAACATGCTATTTATATATTTGAATTTTAGCATGAGTTTTTTGATCGGTTCTGAATCGGAATAAATATAGCGTATGAATTAAATGGGATACTAGTAATGTACAATACAAATAAAATATGACACTGAATTTATTTGATTGGTATTCACAAACACACATACATACATTATAGAGAAGTGTATATATTAGGCCGGGTCGTTTTTGCTTGAAAAATTTTTTTGGGGAAGTTTAATTTACCCTGTATTGCGAAAGTTTGTGTACCTACATAGAAAGTATCTTGACAAAGTTTCAAGCTTTTATATAAATATTTTGAGGTTCCACAAGTCACAAAGTTTTGGTGATTTTTTCCGATACTCCGTATAGTAAACTACAGCTCTTTGCTGACTTGCCATGATAGTTTACAAGGCAAATCACCCAAAACTCACAACGAGGAGGTAGCAGTAGGTCGAATTCCACACCATGCCCAGCCCAACCTCCCTTCCATTAGTTTTTACATGTAGTTTATTGACATTTGTATTCGCATTTTTACTCAAATGTAGGCATGTTTGATCTTGAAGCAATTCTTGCCTTTATAAAACTATCTCTATTTTCCTGGCCACAGACAGAAGCTGATGCTTCTGTTACAAGTTTGACATGTCTTTCCACAGCTTGTGAATGACGGGTACTTTTTCAATAGAGTTAGTTTCAATCACCCCTTACGATAAGCTCTAACTGGGTGTTTGTCAAGATTTTTGTCAGAGGTGGTTCATGTCTTGGGTAGTCTCCAAATCAAATTAAGTCTGTGTAGTCTCTTGCCAAGAAATTAATTTTAGGCCATGTAAATTCTCTAATGCCCGAGGACACACTTTCCCTGGCTAAGAGAATGCGCCGGAAAGCTAACTCTCTCATCACATGCCTTTCATCAAATAACATCGAGACCAATAAAGTTTCTGGGTGAGCAAAATATGCCCCTCTTGCAATAACAGGATCAATGACTGCCTTAAACTCATCAGATAGGTATCTTGAACTAGATATCATAAACCAGAGGTGCCTTGGTCCCTGGTAATAGTAAGGATTTCGCTTTATATTAAACCACGTTGGGGCATAAACGCGAACAATGAATTCAGTCAGAGTTTTCAAGTTTCCTGACGGCGTTTTGGTCGCAACATAAAGTCTAACTATCCTGTTTGCTGTCGTAAGCCATCTGGCATGGTTCAAAGAACCTGGGTTGCGGTTTTCAAGGTTTTGGGAACATTGGCCTTCTATGACTGCATTACAAATTTCCATGAGATACTTTTGATCTTGGCTTAGATCGAGATCCCCCGGAATAGAAGGCATATTACTTGATTTGATTGCTTCAAACTTGACAACTGGCATCTTTTCGCACGCAGTAAGACTTTTGCCAACATTTCCAGCAAGGGATTTTCGTCCTTTGGTTTTATCATCCAAATAATTAAACAAATGGCGGAGAAGTAGCTCATTGGTATGCAGCAAACACACGAACCAATGAAAAGGAGTATTGTAGTGTACCTCTAGTTGCCTGATAACTCCATTATGTATGCCAGTGTTTACATTGGTTCCATCACATCCAATGACCTTCAGATTGTCTACCTTAATATTTTACTGTTAAGAAACTTTATCACTCACTTAGAAATGTTAGTTGAATTTCCAGTCACAGGAGTGAAGTGCCCAAGATATTTTGATTCTGGTTCAGCTATAAGTGTGATGTGTTCCTCAGTAATTGTTGCACTGTAGTACCTCCCATCCTTACAGAGATTTGCTTTAGTTAAGTCCTTTCTTCCATCAAAATACAATGTTTCTGTACTTTCTTAATTTGATTTACTCAACTTCTCTCTGATCTTCTTTCTCTGTCGTCTCACGTTATTCTTATCCACAACATTGTGATAATCTTCCGGGGTAATGAGACCAAAATCTTCTAGAACAACAGAGGCAACGGCTGCACCAGTTCTGTCTGATATTCCGAATCGGTCACAAGATTTTGCTAATGAAGGCAATTTGCGAGTGAGTTTATGTGCTTCATCTGATTTCTTTATACCTTCCTCAATGTGATCATCATCATCACGCTCTCTATCCGCATCTGTTGATGTTTCAGAATCAGGGATTGTATGAAAGTTATCCCAGTCCATTGGCTCTTCCCTGGAAGTGGATGGGTTATTGATATCTCCATCTTCAATATTTTTAGAAAATCGTGCTTTTTCTTGTTCTTTACGCTCAGATCTTAACTTAATAGCAACAAGAATACAAAAGTACAAGAAAATCTTAATAAAAAATCAAATAATTAATAAAGTTTACGTATTTAAATAAAGTTTTAAAAGTTTTAAAGTTTTTGTAATGTTTTACGTCTTACTTACAGTGTTCAGAGGACTTGCGGACCATCTAAAACTTGATCAATTTAGTTTTTTTATCATTGTTGTTGTTGAGCATTTATAGTGCATCTACAAATTTCTTGGACACAGGCATGTGGAAATTCACAAATTTAATTTTTCGACCCGGCCTAATATATACAGTATATATATATATATATATATATATATATTATATTTAAAACATGAAAGCGCAATACAAACATATAGTAGTGTCTGACATTTCCGATGTTATTTTGTTATTTATGACTTAGCAATCATTAATGAAAATAGGTGAGTGATTAAATACAATGTTTTTAAAAAGAGAAAGTTTAAATTACTCACAAAGTTGATAATGCAACGGAGTTTGCTTCTATACGATCGTGCAGAGTTTAGATGAAGCGGGAGGTTTAAGGCATGAATCTTGGGGTTTAAACAGAAATTCATGGCTCTCCGCGGCCGTACACATTTAGGTTCCATATTTCTCCATTATTTCAATTCGTTATGAACGGATCCGTACAATCTAGTCTAAGGGGTAGTAACAAATTTCAAAGCTTACAAATGAAAAAACTGTTGGATATATTTTGTGTACTGAGTATATTGTATCCAGTTATATCTGTAGCATGGATATTAACGCACTTCCCTGACTGTATAAATATGCACATCTAGCAACCCATTCTCGTTACATTTTGTAACGAATTTAGACGTATTGTAGCGTATATATTTAATTTGCAATCCTCTATCCATTTCCATAATAATTATGGCACGCAGTTGAAAGCAGCTTAATAGTAAATTATTGGAAAGAAATTATATTAATGCACTATTTCATTCATGTTCAAAAGTTATAATTCTGTTACATTCACTGTTAAGATGCTGAATTTCTAGAGACCAAATTAAGAAGAAAAGAATGTTCGAAAAATCAGCCAGCAGCGTCAATACCTTCATGGTTGTACTGCTTACTTTAATGTTTTAAATGTTCAAAATGTCCGCCATTAGCATCAATACATTCTTGACAACGGCGCGCAACAGATCGGCATACTGTTCGGATTAGTGTTGAAAACCGGTTTGTAAAATTCCCCTAAAAATCGAAAACCGAAAGAGAAAACCGGTTTTATCGATTGATTTTTATTTGGCTCAAACTTGCGCGAACGTGCAGCTACGCGCTACAGCGCACAAAAAATAACTTCGAATACCTTACCTATTAAGTTAAATTGTGACAAACTGGCAACTGCTCTTCAGTATAATTTTTGCCTATCTGGCAACTCGATCTTCAGTTTGTCTCATCATGTAGGCTGTAGTGTAGAGTCAGTCGACTAAAGCCCTATTCGCAGTATAAGACCCTTAATGCCCTTTGTTTCTTAAGATGTCATTTCCAAAATAGGGATAAAATTTAAATTAATTTATATATTTTTTCTTACACGAAGAGTCAATTTTCTGTTTTCTAGGTAAAGTTTTTTTTATTAAAAAATTTTATTTCAATGTTTTTTCCAAAATAGAGATAAATTTTATTTTTATTCTTTATCTAAATTGTTTGAATAATGTATTATTTTGGCTAAAATAAAATATGTCAAAGTTGTCATTTTCTTATTCATATGCATACATATGATTATGATGCTGCATTTTTGCACAATACACCATTACTATACTACTATACTACTTTCACTAAGTACTATAAATATACTAATACATCAGCGCATATTACTATCATTTAAAGTGTGCATGTTGATATATATATATATATGTTAACATGATGTGTAAACATTTTATTAGGACACCCGGTATATATATATATATATATATATATATATATATTATATATATAAATTTCATTTTGGAATATTGTTTACAAGTAAATTTTCAGATTGTTCGTAAACTGGATATTAAACATTTTAGATCTCCCCCATTAAACTTATCTCCGTTTTCTGCATGAAATCGTATACAGAAAAAAATTTAATTTGTTGTTACTTATGAAGTTATGAGTAACGGAACTAAATCGAATTTCACGGCCCTATTATTATTAATCAAACATCATAGCTTACATATTTCCCCCAATTACAAATAACTACATGTTTATAGAGATTATATATTTATTTAACCTAAATAAATAAATAAATATGTATGTATATCTATACTGTATATATATATATATATATATATATATATATATATATATAATTATATATATAGGGTGAACCAAATGTAGGTGGACAGTAAATGATAACGTTTATTTTGAGAATACATATTTAATTTTTTTGTATACTATAATACAAAATAAAATTTAAATAAATTTAGTTATAATATTTAATATAATAAAACACAAACACCATAGTTATAATGAACACCATAGTTATAATATAATATAACACAAACCGTATTCAACCTACTGTCCACCTACTTTTGGTTCACCGTGTATATATACGAGGAGTGATCAAAAAGTATCGATAATTTTATTGCCACGGACAAATGAATGCAGTCTGAAGCAAAATCTGCTATCATGAGTCGAGTCAGTAGTTGGTTGGAGCGCTTAAAAGGAGAGTCCGTTTTTGCAGTACGTATAAATCTCTGAAATTATTAAAACAGCTTTAGGAAATGATGCTCTCAGTGAAGCTAACGTTTACAAATGGCACAAAAAGTTTAAAAATAGAGAAACATTTGCTCGTACCAGAAATCGAATCTGTTGGACATTTTCATCCATACGAGAAGTGGAAGGGCGGCCACTACGTTCCTTGTCTTCAAGCGATGTTTCTCCATTTTTAATCTTTCTGTGCCATTTTGTGAACGTTAGCTACACTGAGAGCATCATTTCCAAAGGCTGTTTTAATAATTTCGTTCGTCTCCGAATGCGCGTTGTTCCGTTTCAGAGATTTATACGTACTGCAAAACCACACCCTCCTTTTAAGCGCTCGAACCAACTACTGACTCATGGTAGCAGATTTTGCTTCAGACTGTAGACGCCAGAGGGCAGGAAGACTCACATATGTAAACAGTTATTTCTTATTTGCATTCATTTGTCCGTGGCAATAAAATTATCGATACTTTTTGATCACTCCTCGTATATATATATAATATATATATATATTATATATATATATATATATATATATATAATATTTAGTGAAGATGGATGGTACGTCAATTTCAGATGAAATAGAAAAAGACTCATCGATCCCATTTTTAGATGTTTTAACACGTTGGCTCCCGAGCCTCATTTCTCGTTTTGTCCCAGGGTCCCAATACGATATCTTAATTAATTTTGATATGAGCGCCATAATATTTTTACACTATATCATATGTGAGGCAAGGATCACATAGATAGTGTTTTTGACCCACGACCCACTTGTGGGTAATATTACATATTACAACCTAGAGTCCCACACGACCCACCCGTGGGACGTTTTTAAAATTTTAGAGATATAACTATTACATTCATACTAACTCTTGTTTCTTTCTTTTCAGGTTTCTTTTGATAATGCTTATAAAAGAATTAGCAATATTCTAAATATAAATGCAAATTAGCAATAAAGTATAAATTAGCAATACTAAATTAGTAAATTAGCATAATACTAAATTAGCAAAACTAAATATAAATTAGCAATATTCTAAATCTAAATAAAAATAGCAAACACCATAATGAGTGCTAATCCAAGCAAAGTGCCAGTAAATCTATTTTATACTTCTAAGAAAAGAAAAACAGTTGTAGATAGTTCCAGCAGTGAAGATGAAGATGATAATCTCCAATGTGATTTGTCTTCAGAAGATTCTCTTTATAATCCTTCTGGTACTTATAGCACCGATACAGAGATTTCTGAAGCAGAAGTTGAATCGGATTCTGAAAGTGACACTGAAAATGCAAATAATAATCAAGATGATACTTCAGGGAATGGGTGGCACCCAGTGGATGGTTCCCTGCAACACACTTTTCCATTTATCGATCCAGGTTTGGGGTCAGCTACTGTTGTCACTCCTTATGATGCATATAAACTTATGGTAACTGATGAAATACTTGAACTGATAGTTGAGGAAACAAATCGCAATTATCACCAAAATACGACTGCTGGAAATACTAGGCTAACTAAATGGACAGACACCAACTGTGATGAAATAGAGAAGTTCTTGGGCATCATTATGTACATGGGAGTTATAAAATATCCAAAGATATCAAATTATTGGCAAAAAGATCCCTTCTTCAAAAATTCTTATATACCTCAAATAATGTCCCGAAACAGGTTTCAGGCACTGTTGCGATTTGTGCACTTTGCAGATAACCAAACCGCTGGAACAGACCGCTTACTGAAAATTAGGAACGTTCTAGAAATCCTTGAAAAAAATTTCACTTCTGCTAATACTCCGGGTGAATACATTGCTGTTGACGAAACAATGGTGCCATGGCGTGGACGGTTAGTTTTTCGTCAATACAATCCTGGGAAAGCACATAAATACGGCATAAAAATTTATAAATGTGAAAATCAAAAGAAAACGAAAAAAAAAATTATAAAATATAGAAAAAAAATGTGAAAATCAAAAGAAAAACGAAAAAAAATTTATAAAATATAGAAAAAAAATGTTGTTCTAGTGTACCATAATCACATACTTAAGCAATCGTAGCGTCCCAGCTCTCAAAAGGCTCATTGAAAAGAAATAATGAGACGACACACCGGAGGGTCGTGTGGTTCTTGCATACATACCACCACGACCCTCCGGTGGGTCGTGTGGGTCCTAAGATGCTTACGAATTGTTAACCCAGAGTTCATTGATGATGAAATTAGTAAAATATATAAAATTGCGTTTGATTTAAAATATCCAAAGAACTGCATAGATAAATCTTTAAAAATGGAAAAGAAAACCTTCTACGAGGTAAAAGACAAGACTCCTTCACCCACAAAAAACGTCTTAGCGTTACCATTTAAAGAAAATTTCCTTCACCTGCCGAAACTGCTGAGGACTTTTAATGTAAATATCGTTTTCAGAAATTTAGATGTAATTAAGAATTCATTGATTAAAAACTTCCCTTTAAGTGAACAGGGTTGTGTATATAAAATTCCATGCACAATATGTAATAAATTTTACATTGGTCAAATTGGCAAGACGCTTGAGTTACGTATTAAGCAGCATAAATACAGTATAAGAACAGGCCAGGAATCTAACGCCATTTTCATTCACGTAAGAGATACTAATCATCCCACTGACTGGAAAAATGTCGTCAAATTAAGTTTTAGTAAATCTATTGTTAGTAAAAATATACTTGAATCGTGTGTGATCAAGAATAATGCTGATTTTGTTCTTAATATTGTCCCTTGGCTTTATAAATTAGACTCGTACATTGTTAGAAATGTGGTGTATTATTTTGACTGCATTCTTGCACTTAATTGTTTGCTTTAATTAAATAAATAGTATTTAATAATTGTTAAAATTTTTATGTGTACATTTTAATCGTATTATTTCTTTTATATAGTCTTTATGTACTTGATAGTTTAGTAGACTTTTGAACAGGTTATCTATTGGAAAAAAATTTTTAGATTGTTCTTAGATATTCGGAATATTCTGGAAGGAGCACGTGACGACGATTGTACCATGTCTTTTGTTTCCTGAGATTCTTGCCACTTAATTGCCTGTTTATTAAGATACTATTTCTAATAACTCTTATAATACTTTTATTTTTATTTTTTTTTGCACATGTTAATTGTCTAATTTCCTTTATATAGTTTTTATGTCTTCAATAATTTAGTAGCCTTTAGATTAAGTTATCTGTTGGGAAAAAATCTTTAGATTGTTTTATTGTTTTTTAAATTGAGTTGCCTATTGGGGAATTTTTCGCTTGTGTATTTAACTCATTTACTTTGTAAATTCTGTCTATTTCTTTCTTGTCCCTGAAGAGGTGAATATATCACGAAAGCGTTCGGATTTCGTGTTTCCTTTTCCTTTTCGCTGTGGTTGTTTGCTTAGTAAAAAGATCACGTGCTGTTCTGTGATTTTATTGCATATATATATATATATATATACATTCAACTGCAAAGAACACGCAGTATAAATAACGTAAAGAACGACGCTTGTATAGGAGATATTCCGCGCAAGACGAGAAAGAGAAATCTTGCGCGGAATATCTCCTATACAAGCGTCGTTCTTTACGTTATTTATACTGCGTGTTCTTTGCAGTTGAATGTATATAATGTTACGGCAAGCGGGAGGTGCCCCCTTGGGGCATTGGTTTCTGCGAGTATGTAGAGGAATTACGGCATTTGGAAGAGTGGAGTCCATGGTGTAGTGGTTATCGCGTCTGACCGGCAATCGGAAGATCCCGGGTTCGTTTCCCAGGTGGTACTTCATTTTTTCATTTGTTGTTTTCTCTTTCTCGTCTTGCGCGGAATATCTCCTATACAAGCGTCGTTCTTTACGTTATATATATATATATATATACACACACACACACACAGTGTCTATATATATAACTTGAAGATAAATTAAGTATATAATGATAATTTTTTACCTTGAACCATCGTCTTGTTTGTATAGATGATAATTAGCAGTTCGTAATGACCATTGTGTACATAAGATGCAGGCAAAGTGATGATATCAACTTAGACCTAAAGTTTTTACTTAAAATTTTACGATTCGCAGGAAAAAGAATTAAGGAAATAAATTTCGTGTATGGTTCGTGGCTACATTAAGTATATATATATATCAGGGACGTGCCCTCTGGGTAGGCAAGGTAGGCAGTGCTTACCCTGAATAAAACTAAAAATATTAAATATAAAAAGTAAATGATTTTCACTTCATTATATAAATGTTAATTTAATGTATGAAATTCAATGTATAAATTTGTAAATGGATAATATTGTGTTAGAAGCACAATTTCCCCGTGCCTTTCAACCTCTATATATGTTAACGCTTGACAATGAAATTTTCCTACGTGCCGTGAGTGGAGCTCCAAGCTGTGACAAATACTGCGCTATATAAGCAGATTTAGTTCTGCTTTTCACTCAGTGTTTTGCCGTTCGGGCACATGGTCGGGTGTGTGGCTGTGCGCGCGTCTGTGTTGTCGTTTGCCTCTGGTGATTGAACTAAATTTTAGACATTTTATTTCAAAATTTAACCCTTTTCAAATATGGACAGTGAGTATCTTAAGAATTTTTCTAAACTGTCTTATGAAGAAATGTTGAATGTGATTAAAAATGGTAGGCCTACACCGGAACTGAAACAGTTGCTACAGCGTAAAGGAACAAAAATAATCAGAACGTTTCAAACGATGTGGTACAGCAAGAAAGAGTGGTTGTGTGGTTGTGTTACAACAGGTAGACTCTTTTGTTTTCCATGCTTGTTATTTTCCGTATCTAGTGAAAGTGTGTGGATAAGAACATGATATTGTGATTTAAATAATTTGACTAATGCTTTAAGTAAGCACGAGAGGTCTGCTGCGCATTATGAAAGTCAAATATCGTTGAAAACATTTGGATCTACACGAATCGACTTGAGCATAGATAAGCAAAAAAAACTTAGCATTGAAATTCACAATAAAAAGGTAAAGGAAAACAGAGACATACTGAAAACATTAATTTCTGCTACTTGCTTTTTGATTAAACAAGAACTTGCTTTCCGCGGTGATAATGAAGATAAATCCTCTTTAAATCGTGGAAACTATATTGAGTTACTGAACTACACTGCAAAATTTGACCAAAAATTAGCACAACATTTACAGACTTCATCCGTGTTTTCTGGCGTTTCTAACAAGATACAAAATGACTTGATTGAAGCAGTAGGCATAGGTGTAGAAAATAATATTAAAGAAGATATCGCAAGATCCCCATTCATTGATATAGAAGTGGATGAATCGACTGATATTTCAAATACAGCTCAATGTTCCACAGTTTTAAGATATGTATTGGATTCTGAAATTAAAGAGGCTTTCATAGGATTTGACGAACTTAAAGACAGAAGAGCTACTGGTGTAACAGAATGCATATTTAAAAATTTAGATAAATACAACTGTGCTGAGAAGCCTGTAGCACAGACATATGATGGAGCATCGGTAATGGCATCGCATTTAAATGGCGTTCAAGCTAAAGTAAGAGAAAAGGCATCATCAGCGTTATTTACCCATTGCTACGCTCACAAGTTGAATCTTGTTCTATCTCAGTCAGCGAAATTTATACCTGAATGTACAATCTTTTTCAAGACCATTGATGGTCTTGCTGCATTTTTCAATCACTCTACAAAACGAACGCAATTTCTTGATGAAATAGTACATAAACGCATTCCAAAGGCTGCACCAACGAGATGGAGTTCTAACTCAAAGCTAGTGCAAACTATTTTACACTATCATAGTGACCTTTGTAAACTTTTCAACAACATTGACAGCAATCCTTTATTGTGGGACTCAGATACTTTAGTGAGGAGTAATGGATTTTATAATTGGCTAACGAAAGATTCAACATACTTTCTTCTCATGGTATATGATAAGATTTTCATTAGAACTGACACACTCTTCAATATCTTACAAACTAAAATTATAGATATTCCATATTGCATTGAAAGAATCAATGAAACAATGAATTCCCTCGAGGGTCTGCGCAAAAATTTTGATGATATCTATGAGAAGTTTGAAGAATGTTTCAAAGAAAATAACTTGACTGAATCAAAATGTCGTACAAAAGGTCCAATTAAAAAAGAAAGAGAAAGAATATTCTGTCTAATATTGAATGATATACTGCAGCATATGGAAGCAAGATACAGTGACTTCAAAAATTTACAATTTATTTCATTAGTTGATAGTAAAAAGTTTCTAAAACTAGCTACAGAAATTGATAAGGATGCACTAGAAAGTTTAGAGAAGAATTATGGTAACTTCTTCGATGTCATAAGATTGAAAACTGATCTAGCTGGAATTTATAGTGCACAAGTGTTCAGGGATAAATCAATTAAAGATTTGCTTGCTTTCATATTTCAAAATGGACTTGAACTAACGTTTCCTGAAGCGGTGAAACTGTTGCAATTGATTTTAACAATTCCAGCTACAACAGTTTCTGTTGAGAGGTCATTTTCAGCTTTGAAAAGAATTAAAAGCTACACCAGGAATAGAATGAAACAGGAAAGGCTTTCATCACTTGCCCTAATTTCAATTGAAAAGGAAAGATTTACTAAAATGGAGCAAAATCCCACTTACAATTTCTTTGAAAAAATTACAGATATTTTTGTTACTAACAAAGAGAGAAGAATGGAATTCATCTACAAATAAAGCGGTAAGTAAATATTTGTTGTTGACCAAAAATTAGCACAAATGGTGCGGAAGGGGTTAATTATGCTTAAAATTCGTTGGTGGCTGGGGCTCCGCCCAGGAACCCGCTGGGGAACTCGCGCCCACCCCAGACCCCTAGCTTGGAACCGCTCGCTTCGCTCGCGTATTGAGTCTGCCTACCCTGAGTATTTACTCACGGCACGTGCCTGATATATATATATATATATAATATTATATATATATGTGTGTGTGTGTGTGTTTGTGTGTGTTTGTGTGCAAGACCCAATCAGCCATAATATATATATATATATATATATATATATATTAATATATATATATATATATATATATATATATATGTGTGTGTGTGTGCGTATGTTTGGGTATTTAGCCAAAACCATTCAAACCATACGGCTGGTTGGCTTGCCAAGATATCTGAGGAGATAAGGGGAATCGCCATTTTGTGCCGTGGAGCTCCACCGGACGGATGTGTGCCTCTCCAGCCATGCCTCGAATAAAGATTTGGTTTTTATTGCCCTTCAAATTTAAATATTCACACAAGCAGTTTAAACACACACACAGTTAATATATACACAATTCATAGATACACATGGTGTTAATACAGTTCATATATGCACATTGCACAATTCATATATGCAATTCATATATGCCCCCAACCCCCTTCCTACCTACCCTCTCCAACCTCTTGGCACTGTGCCCGTCCCTTACAATGTTGCATGGTTCTGGCACTGCAACAAATCTTGTAGCAATCAATATTGCATAGAATTGCATTGCACTCTACATTTTTGCTGGAATATTAAACATATGAATTTCTGTGTGTGTATGTATATGTATATATATATGTGTGTGTGTAATTATATATTTGTGTATATGTGTATATATATATATATATATATATGCTAACCCCTCCATATCTAGCCTTGGGCGGTTCGGGGTTGACGGGTGTTCTGGTTAGGTGGCAGCAACGGATTTGTCACTCTGGAGTAGCTGGTACCGTGTAGTGAATCGCAGTAGTTTCTCTGATACTACTCTCCGATTTCTTCTTGTAGAGGATCCTAGGATTCTGTAACACTTAATGAATTCTCTAATGGTTCCTCGATTCTTTTTGTAGCGTATCGGGAAATTATTTTTTTCTATTTTAAGACTAAGTTATCTGAAGAAAGCAAGGCTCAAAGGAGAAGACAAAGATATTCTCTTACTGTAGTTTACTGCTTCAAAAATGTAATGCAGGTAATGCTCAGCCTCTAGGTCAGATTAGAATAATCGGAACAATCAGAACAATCAGAATGACAATTTGAAAAATTATTCGAATTCCTATACACAAATTTTGGTGACATTATTATTATTTAATGTTGGTTTTGTTTTTATTCTCAAAAGGCGGAATTTTTTTTGCAAAATATTTGAAGATAACGTAAATTTTTTAGCTGTAACAACGTCTAAACAGATAAGCAAGATATCTGAAGATGAAGTCATATTTTTATTTTAAACCTCATTTGATGTTATCATGATCTGGTGAGTTATCTAAAAATGGAAATTGAAATATGCATTTTATTATGGATTAAAATTAAACATGCATATAAGCCAAAATTAAATGCTTAAAATTTAAAATTTAATGTTAAGCAAGACATGAATTCTTCTTTTACAACTAAGAGAGAGTGTATAAAGAAAATTGTAGAAATTAACACAATTACATGATTAAGCTAAATCTAAAAAAATGATTAAGTAATTTAAAAAATAAATAATTCATCAATTATTCAGTAAAAATAAAATAGAAAGAAAATGAAATTTGTTTCCCAAAACGCGTTTTATATACAGTTAGAGTGCCACCCGAATTTGAACTTTATATGCACAAATGAATATAAGAATTATTCATTATTCTCCCCTCTAGAATGATATTCATACAGTAATGTAACAGCCTAACTAAGCCTAACTAGATGATAACTAATGGTTTTTGTAATACAGACTTATGCTCGTATACACCACATGAGTTGGGGTGGTTAAGTCTAGTTCACGTGGCCTGAGTACGCACTCTTGGTCGTGCATAAATATGAAGCGTATAGAATAGAAAAGACGTCGTCCCGAAAATCAAGTTATTACTCATTAACGTTATTATGTGTCAGTATACGTTATTACTCTTAATGACTGAACCGAGTTTAATGGTTTTCGTCTCAAGCCCGTGTAGGGGCGCGTCACACCCACGGAATACAGCATGCTGATTGGTTACTGTGCAAAAAGGGATATTGGGAAACCGAGAGATACGCATGTGCTGTTCTAATGGCCTTATATTTTCACACCGTTCTTAGTTTCATATGTCTCTTGCTTTTTTTTTGTTTTAAGAATGCTGTTTTTACTACATATATACCGAGGATAATAGCACACACAATAATAATACTAACGGCAGATGTTGAAAAAATTGTTACCGATTGCAATATTTGTAAAAGGTTATTCTGGTTATCATCTGAAATTTTAAAACGACTGAATTGATCATTCAATTTCGGGGCATGACCTAGATAGGATGGTCACCGGTTTCACGGGGAAATTCAAGATTTCTATAGTAGGTTTGAATTTAGTTTCACACAGAAGGGGGTACGAGTTGTTAATTGTAATCTCAAAATTATAAGGTGGTCAATTTTATTCATACCTACGTCTTAAATCCGCTGAGTTAACTGAAACTGGCTGACTGGAAATTGGCTAACTGGAAACTGCCTGACTGGAAACTGGCCGGATGGAAACTGACTGTGTTGATCCTGTCGGATTCAATAAGTGGAATTGATAACTCTGGGGGCTTATTTCTGAGGCGGTTGTCCCTCTGGATGCAACCTACTGACTTGAACTGCTATAAACTGGCGTGGGTTTCCTATTTCTTTCAGAAATCCGAACTAAACTGACTCTGTTAGCATTAGGCTGAACGTGCGGCACCTGTCTATTATTTTAACAGAGAGAGTGTGTCCTATTTCTACACTTAAATGAATACACCGAAGTGAATTTCCCATTCATTTCGGTTGAAGAAATCCATACCTAGTAAGATATCGGTCTGAAAGATGGCCTAATGCGTCCATAATACAACATTTTGCGGGATATACCGCGTTACCAACTTTTAAATATAATTCGATTTCTCCAAATGTAGGTATGGGTGTGCCTGTTACTCCTCTGAGTTGGAAGGAAGGTGCCTTAATTTCATATTTATAATCTGTGCTCTCTTGTAACACATCTGCACATTGTTTCTTAATTAATGTTGCATGTGCTCCTGTATCTAGGAGAGCGGTTAAATCTTCGTTATCTCTACTGCAATTTATTAGTATTAAATCTAGTAGGTTCACACCTATAATCCTGATGGGTAGTTTATGGATGTGTATGGATTTATTATAACTATTTAGGAGGGAGGAGGCTGAACTGCTACCTCCAAAGCGAGATCTAAAAAAGAAGAACTTGAACTGATTTCTATGGGAGGACCTGAGTCATATGCTACTGAATCATCATACACTGAAGGGTCTTTTTGAAAAGTGCACTTTGGGGAAACTGATTCTTCAACGGGCACTTCTATGTACCGGACCATCCAACTTGCTGATTATATAGGGGTTTGGACGTCGGGTAATAGTATGATTGACCTTGTGGTCGTGATCTATTTGTTTGGTGGTTCTGTTGAAGCTGGGAATTAACTGATTTCTGAGAATTGGAGGGGTTTGGGAGCGTTGGTGATTTGACTTCTGGAAGTGGGGCCTGCACCATAAAGGGGCTTTGTCAGCACATTTTTGTCGGTTGCCACGGCGATGACCATGTTCATGACAGTGGGAGCAATAAGGGGGATAATTTCATTGGCTCATCATGTTCCCAAAACTATCACAATTACAACACTGAGGAGGAGGGCGTGTATTCAGGGTTTGTGGAGCTTGTTTATGAGGCGGTGTTCCCTGCATCGGCCTTGATTTATGAGGTTATTGTTGTTGTTGTTGGATGTAATGTATGGTGGTCTCTCTATCCTTTCGGTAGTTCTGGCTTGCTAAGTCTGGGTATTGTTCCCTTGTTTTACTTATGACTTCTCTTACTGGTTTGTCAACATTTAGACACTCTTGAAATTTCTTTCTATGTGCTAGCGGTAGATTTTGATAAATGAACGCTGCTACTATTAGGTTTTTTGGCTGTGAAGTGAATTTAGTATTCTAATTTGGTCTGCTTAAACGATCTCAATCTATGGAATGATCACTTGAGTGGCTTTCCTAACTACTCTATCCAAGAAATACACAAATAAATGCACAACAAATTGCTTAACTAGGAAAAAATTTGGAAAAATTGTAAACGAATGTAAAGAAATTTAAACAAAAATTCACTCGAATGTACGTGAATGTACGATAATATTATAATTGGCTCATTAAATAAAGTTATTTTATGCTAAATATAATAATGGAAATAAATCGGTTTCAATAAAAAGGTGTGTATCATTGGTGTATGGAGTGTTCACTGTGTTTTGTGTTAATTCTGGCTTGATACTAATTATTAACTGTTAATTATACTGACTTATAAAATGTTTAGTAATTAACTTGAAAAAGAGATCTGTACTTAAGATTCCTACGGCGGAATCCTTGAAGACGTGTCTTGTTCGCCACTTGTTCCTGGACGAAGAATAGGCGTGAGGAACTTGGACTTCGTGACACGCCAGTCAAATGATGGCCGTGAAGAAATAGTAGTTGTGTCACGCTGATCAAATGATGAACGTAAAAAACTGGAAGTTGTGACACGCCGATCAACTGATGTATCCACGATTAGTTGAATGTTGGCTCCAGATCCAAGGTCTAGAAGACTGTAAGAATCCTGGTTGCAGAGGTCGCCAGTTGTTATCGCCTCTGTCTATCACCTTGGGCTGTTCGAGGTTGACAGGGATTCTGGTTTGGTGGCAGCAAGGGATTTTCTCCCTCTGGGGTAGCTGGTACCGTGTAGGGAATCGCAGTAGTTTTTCTTATACAACACTTCAATTTCTTCTTGTAGTGAATCGGACGATTCTGTAAAACTTACTAAATTCTCTAATGGTTCCCCGATTCTCCTTGTACTGTATCGGGAAATTATTTATTTTTTTATTTTAAGACTAAGTTCTCTGGAGAAAGCAATGCTCGAAAGAAAAGACAAATATATTCCCTTACTGTAGTTTACTGCTTCTAAAATGTTACAGGTAATGCTCAGGCTCTAAGTCAGATTAGAATAATCGGAACAATAGAATAATCAAAATTATCATTTGAAAAATCATTCGAGTTTATATACAGAAATTTTGGTAACATCATCATTATTTAATGTTGATCCGTTTTGTTTTTTATTTGGTGGGTGACGGCAAGCGCCATTTTCTGCCTCTCCAGCGATGATTTCAATAAAGACTTGGTTTTTTATTGTCCTTTAAATATACACACTCGCAGTTTAAACACAGATATAGTTCATATATTGTATACACAATTCATATATACAAATGCAGTTCATATAGGCACAATTCATTTATATACACATACAGTTCATATATGCACAATTCATTTGTACACAGACAATTTTAACACACATACAATTCATGTATATACATATCCAATTTAAATACATACACGCATATATATACACACATGGGACTGAATGGTTAGGTTAGGTTACCCCCTCTTAGAGGATCTACCCCCACCCCTTTAATGCATACCCCTCATTGGCACTGTGCCATTGCTTTACAATGTTGCATGGCTCTGCACTGCAACACCCCTTGCGACAATCATTGTTGCATGCAATGGCATGGCCCTCTACATTTTTGCGCCCATTTTACTAAATGTTCATACATATCATACATACATACATACATATATATACATAGAGACGCATACACATATGCATGTATGCCAGGGAAGTACTAATGGGGGTGATATTAGACAGGAGACAGGGAGTGCTGGAACCCCCGTTTCTCCTGTTACTCTCTTTCCCAGCTGATCTTTTTCCGTATCTCATCTACCTTGTGAACAGTCCAGTATGCTCTCAAACACACACTGCTCCCTTTATTCTTCACTACACAAAGATGCATCTTACACACTACACAATATTTTCAAAATTCAAAAAAAATATTATTAAAAATAATTTTTTAGTTTGGCTCTCTTCTTCCCTTTCTGTATGTGTGTGGTGGTGGTGGGCGGGGGCGTTTCTGTGGGCATTCGCCCTTGTTCTTTCAATCCTTCACTGGTTCCTTACTGGTAAATATACTATTCAATTTGATGTAATACAATGTTTTATAGATTTAATGACTCACGCATACGTATTTTTATACCCTCATGTAATCCAAGTTTCTTTAAAAATATCATCTTATTTGTTAAACTTTAATACAAAAAATGTCTCATCTTCTAATTTTGTTTTACAGATAAGATAGTATAATGGCTTCAAATAAAGAAATTTCATACAAGAATAGGTTGAAAATTATTGTTCTCTATAAAGAAGGCAACACTCAAAGACAAATAGCTGCTAAAGCTGGAGTATCATTGTCTACTGTTTCCAAAACACTTTTTCACCACTCACAAACTGGGGATGTGAAGAACCAAACAGGTTGAGGATGGAAGCGAAAACATCTAAAAAGGATGATGAGTATGTGATAATGATGAGCAAGTGCAATAGAAAGAAGACTGGTGGGTGAGGAAGGAGAATGAGGGAGTGTGGAGGTTGGTTGTGGAATGTCTATTTTTGGTTCAACTTCACTAGTATATAAAAAGTTTTATTGTGGTAGCTGTTCATATACACTTGCAGTAATCATAATGGAACCTTATCTATACTAATAATTGAGACAGTCGAACTGCCTACGAACTTTCTTTCTTTGTTTCTTATGGCCGGCCAAACCACTGGCCAGATTCGGATGAGACTTATGGATAGAGGTAACTGAGGCCGGGAAGAACATAGGCCGAAAAAATCTAAGCCCGATGGAGGCCTCTGTATTCCGGATTGGTTGAAAGATAGTGACATCATACCCACGTCACAAAACATAGTGACATAAAATGAGCGGAGCTCTATCATAGACACGTCATTGAACATCAATAACTTAAAAAATATGGAGTTTATACTTCCAAAATTTACAAAACTTTTACCTCAATCTATTGATAAGTCATCATAAAAATTTCAGACCTCTATATAAAATACTTTTTCCACAGATGAGGGAACAATGAGGTATGGTGAAAAAAATTAATATAAACTGAAAATTTTTTATTATTCACATCTTATCAACGAATATGATCAATATGTCCGCCGTCCTGCTTACAAACTAATCTTAACCTTTTCTTTCACGACATGATGCATTTTCTGATATCTGTTATGTTATTTTGTCCCAACATTCGAGTATTTTTTTCTTTAATTGAATTTTTTTAAACTTTTCTGTTTGGCCTTCATAAATCTTCTCTAAGAGAGAAAACCGACTTGTCTGGTGGTAAAGTCTCTATGGAGGAGTCTTTCTTACGCCGACCATAAACAACATCGTTCCGGGAGTTTCGAGCACTTTCGATAGTGAAATCTTTTTCACCTGTAAAAACTATTTTTTTAACATCATTGGGCGAAAATCTATCAAGCAATTTTCTACAACGAATTTTTCTTTTAGCTGTTACATTGCTGTCACGTCTTGAAACAAGGCTCCTTTTAAATGCTTTAAGTCCTACCGTTCTCTGCACTGTTTTTATGGAACTTCGACTGATATGTAAATTTCTTGCAATTTTCCTCTGAGAGCAATGTGACCCAGGTCGATCCTCTTGAGATAGGCTCATCATTTCGATCATTGCTAAATTGTCTTGAGTGTAAACTGTTTTAGGCCGACTACTTCCACGCTTCCGTGCCGTTGAACCGGTTGCTTTAATTTTTTTAATTATTCTATTCGCAGAGGTAACATTACAAGTTATTCCTGGAAATTCCCTCAAAATTCTTGTCCCAGTCCATCTTTTTTTCAAGAAACACTTTTCAATCACCGCTTTTTCACCGTTAGTTAGAACCATAATTTAAAGGATAAGTTTATAAAACAGTAGTTAAGATGGGTGTAGCCTACAGCATATCATCTGACGCTTTCCAGAGACTAACAGATTATCCATAGGCTAAGGAAACTACTACAAGTCTTAGAATAGCTGCCAGGTACAGCTATACACATTTAGGATTTAGAATATTCGTCTTTTTCACCACACCTCATTGTTCCCTCAGTTGTGGAAAAAGTATTTTATGTAGAGATCTGAAATTTTTATGATGGCTTACCAATAGATTGAGATAAGTTTTGGAAGTGTAAACTGCATATTTTTTAAGTTATTGATGTTCAAATTTCAAGGCTGTTTTGGGGGGGGCCACCCGATATATATATATATATATATTATATATATATATATATATATATACCGTATATATAGCGTTCAAATACCACTGGGCAACGCCGGGTCGCTCCACTCGTTACTGCATAAGACTAGCAAATTACATGGAGTTCAACCTGATCACGATCATATTAATTGTTTATCTTTATGAACACAGACATTACATTATAATTACCTGTATGTCAATGACTGCACATTCAATTGTCCTTTAGATATAAAACATGTCTGTCATATATGTTGTTGAACTCGGTTGTAAATGACAAACACTACAGTTTTTTCTTTTCCATGATGTTAGCCCGACGTGGGCAAAGGGTCATTTATCATTACTATTCGGACTATAGTGGATTTAATTTTCCCAGAAGAGTTCCTTGTTCCATAAACAACTCTGTGTGTATCATGAAAAAATATCAGGGGACCATTCTGACTTGAATCTCATATATATATATATATATATATATATATATATATATATATATATATATATATATATATAAATAAATGAACAATGAATAATTCCTATATAATCATTATATAATCCTTATATTCATTGTCTTGATACAGTAATTATGTTTGTATGGTTTTTATGTATGAATGTTCATTTTTACATGAGGAACCAAAATCGCCTGAGCGAGTTTGGATAGAATTTCGATTTGTGCTTTCAATTGTGCTATTCTATTACACTGGTATGCATCAATTTTGCTGTCAATGGTTTTGTAAGTGATTCTTATAGAGTGTTTCCTGCTGATTTCGAATCTGCAATCCGTTTTTTCTCAATCAGCTCAGGTTATCCGGCTATGGCCTCATAAGTAAAATTGAATGTTTCGTGATTTTGTCAAAGTGGAATTGGAACAGTAACATCTATCATCACTTGTTTCACTTGCATAATATCTTTTTTTACTTTTCAGGCATATAGATAAAATATTTCATAATGAATAGAGCGTGTAAAAATGATCCCAATAGATTCTGCTACATATGTGGGACGGTTACCATGCCAAATAACCAGTCCCAAATCACTAAATTTGTGAAGACAATGTATAGAGTATACTTTGGAATTAAGCTAGGGGACCAGGACAAAAATTTCGCCCCTCATATGTGCTACAAGACGTGCATTGAAAATTTGAGAAGATGGAGTAAAGGCAGAGCGAAATCTTTGCCTTTTGGAATTCCCATGATTTGGAGAGAAGGAAAGGATCACGTGACAGATTGCTATTTCTGCATGACAAACCTCCAAGGTGGGCTTATAAATTTATTTTTCTTAAATATTTTGAAATCCTCGTATGAAACTTGACATACTATTCACCATAATGTAATATTCACCATATATAGCATAATATTCACCATAATGGTAATCATACATTTACATATACATATTGTTATAGAAAATACATTTACACATACATATTAGGGTGTCTCAAATATACGAATGGAGGATTTCGGGTCGGGGCGACGCTTGCCCGTATTACACCTTTATAAAGGATTGTTATCACAAAATTTGACAGCTGTAGGAGGATTTTTAGGGGTCACTCAAGTTCGCCACTTTTGTTTCACTTATACAAGATTTTCTTCTCTTTCGCAGGTGATGGTTACTAGAGCAGGAAACCAGTTGTGTTTGCTGGACAAGGCCCCAATTGCAGCGATTGTTTGTCCACGACTTCCATCGAAGGAGCAATGCCTGCTCCTTTACTTCCACCACCACCAAGACCAAGAGGGAAGGAAGACCAAATCGGAGAGCATTCGCCTGGTGGTGGAAACCTCTGGCCCATCTGGGAGAAGGCCAACATACCAACTACCACCAAGAAGTACGCAGGGGAGAAGCTGGCGAAGTTGATCGATACCTACGACGCACTCAAGAAGAACAGGACAAAGCCGCAAGAGGGTTACCGGTACAAGGAGGGATGTTCAAGTCGGATTTGGAAGACGTGTTTGACGTGGCTCACTCCTCCGCGCTATCCTCCTCCAAGGTCCCTCAGGAGGACAAGGATTTTCTCACCTCGCAGAGGGAAGACAGGATGTCGTCAAGTCTTGCGGGGGTGGACCAGAAGACAGCGAAGAAGAAAGCTGTGAAGCGGAAGAGGGATCTTGCAGCCACGGCTAGGAAGAGTAAATGGGATGCTGGGGTGACACAGCTCATGGAGGTAGCGATCTTGGAGGTGGATGGTAGCAGCACTGAAATGAACACGGAAGACGATGATGATGACGACGAGACGTACCAAGCGCCCAGCACCAGCAAGGCCCAGACTCAAAAGAAAAGGCGAATGAATGCCCTCACGGACCCGAATCTCATCGCTGCTTGGGATCGCGACAACATGTCCGTGAGACAAGCAACGTCGTCCTTTGCAGCAGCAGCTCAGAGTTTGGGTCATGACCTGGATGACCTGGTAATCTCGCCAGCAACTGTTCATCGAACACGGAACAAGATCCGAAAGGAGATGGGAGAAGAGTTGACCCGAAAGTTCGAAGCTTCTGGTCCTTTAGTCTTGCACTGGGATGGGAAACTGTTGGAAGATATCGCCAAGGAGAAGAAGGAGGTTGACCGGATTGCTGTTGTGGTGACGGGCGATGGAGTCGAGGAGCTTCTTGGTGTACCAGTTGCGGTGGACGGCACTGGAAAAGAACAGGCTGCAGCCGTACTCCAGGAAGTCCAGGCTTTTGGCATTTCGGAGCAAATCATTGGACTGGGATTCGACACCACAGCTGTGAACGCTGGGATGATCCAAGGTGCTTGCGTTCGCATTGAGCAGGAGTTTGGCCGTCCCATGTTGTGGTTGGCTTGCCGTCACCACGTCTTGGAGATCTTACTCAAGGATGTCTTCGTGCGATGTCTGGGGCCGTCCTCTTCCCCTGACATTCTCCTCTTCAAAAGATTTCAACAGCGGTGGGCCTCCATTGACAAAGGGTCATTCTTGTCCATCGGTGACGAAAGCAATCCCACAACAACTGACAACTGGGCAAATCAAGCGTCTTCCATGAAGAAATACCTGCAGCAGACGCTTTCCCACGGCACACATCCCCGAGAAGACTACCGTGAACTCCTCATCCTTTCCTACCGCTTCCTTGGCGGTCAGGTCCAGGGGGGATTTCGTCAGCCTGGGGCCTATCACCACGCCAGATGGATGGCCAAAGCCATCTATGCCCAAGATTTTCATGTTCCGTCACCAACTGGACCTGACAGCCAGGGAAGAAGGAGGACTTCGGCGGCTGTGTTTGTTCATCTCCCTCGCGTACGTGAAGCAGTGGAATGAGGCAATGGTCTCGAATCGAGCTCCACTGAACGACCTAGAGTTCCTTCGCCTGCTCGAGGCCTACCCTGACAAGGAAGTCAGCCACACGGCATCCATGGCCTTGAAAAGGCACCTGTGGTACCTCTCAGAGGATCTCGTGGGGCTTGGTTTCTTTGACGACCGCATTCCAAAGGACACGAAGGTAAAGATGGTCCAACGACTTCAATCCCCCGCCACGAAGAAAGGACTCAAGCGGATCGATCCGAAGAACTTCAATCCACAGCAATCCATCGAGCTCTTCGTCACCCGGAGAACAAAAGAAGTCTTCTTCCGCGCGATCCTTCCAGAATCTGAGTCTCCCACCTTCCTCATAAAAGATCCAGAGGATTGGATCAATGACCAGGATTGGATCACGGCGCAAAAGAGGGTGAAAGCCCTGAAGGTGGTCAATGACGCCGCCGAGCGTGGTATCGCTTTGATGAAAAGATTCAATTCCACCATCACGCGTGATGAGAAGCAGAAGCAATTCGTCCTCAAGGTGGTTCGGGCTCACCAGAAGTTGATCCCCGTCAAGACGAAGGAGAGCTTGAAGAGTAAAATCAAGTAGTGTAGGACAGATTGATGATGAAAACAATCCATTTATACGCGCTTATTTCAATTAATGAAAGGTGCATTTCGTTTATTTTCATTTTTGTTCAGAAATAAAGAGAATAAGAGAATGATAGAAATTTCTTTTTTTTCCTAAATAGCTACAAGAAAGTGTTAAACTTGAGTGACCTCTAAATACTGTTCGATTCCCATCATTTTTCGATTTTTAGAACCTCTATGCCTATTGAAATCGGGGCAGCATTCGCGAGCAAGAGAAAATCGAAAAAAAAAAATTTCTATGTATTAATGAGACACCCTAATACATATTGTTATACAAGTTACATTTACATATACAATGATTGTATATTTTCTTTCTTTTTCATTCATATTGTCCCCGAAGGGACAATATGAATGAAAAAGAAAGAAAATATACAGACTCCATCGACCTATTTCATATCTTACAGACCGCAGCCTTCCCTCACGAGCCGCCACTGTCTGAATGCTTCTTCTATTTCATATGCAAGTTTTATATCCATGTTTCTGTGTTTCTATTTTCAGGAGTTAACGAAGAATAAACACATTGTTGTATACCCTGACATTCCTTCTGCTATGAGACCTGTACCCCATGGTCCTGGAATTCCAATACCCGACCCACCTCAAACCCTGGACTTCGATGATTCTGATGATGAATCAATGACCAATGCCAATGACCAGTCCCAGTCGTATATACCTCCAAATACCGCTTCAAATGAGCCGAGGCCTCTCAACCAAGCCAAACTTAATGATCTTACCAGGGATTTAGGACTTTCCAAATTAGCTGCCGAGATCTTGGGCTCACGACTTCGAGAGGACAACTTGCTGGCTCCGGCAACAACATTCTCCTGGTATAGGAAACGAGAGGAAGAATTCCGCAAGTTTTTTGCAGTGCACGAAAATACCTCTTCCTTAGTGTACTGCTGCAATGTTGAGGGGCTAATCAAATCCTTGGGCCTGCCATATAACGCATCAGAATGGAGGCTATTTATAGACTCGTCTAAACGAAGTTTGAAAGCAATACTTCTCAACATTGGGAATAGGGTTGCATCAGTCCCTGTAGCACATTCCGTACAACTTACTGAGAGCTACGATAACATGAAAATTTTACTGGATGCTCTCGTATACGACCAACATAACTGGAGGATCTGTGGAGATTTGAAGGTAATACTAATATCATAAGTAAACTATTGCTATTGACTATGTTGTTTTTCCAAAGGTTATTTGAGAGCTTATAAGAACACTTAACTTCCCCACAGAAGTGATACAGTCCAATGCATAGATTTTTTTATCTGATAGAACAAATTCTCTAAATTCTTCAAATATTTTCATTTTTTTTCAGATTGTGGCATTTGTATTGGGAATGCAAAGGGGATACACGAAATACCCATGTTTCCTCTGCAAATGGGATAGCCGAGCGGATGAGAAGCACTATGCACAGCGTGAATGGGCATCCAGAGAGAATTTTGAACCTGGGTCGCATAATGTCGTTTCAGTGCCCCCTGTACCACCAACAAAAATTTTGCTGCCACCACTTCATATTAAGCTGGGCTTGATGAAAAATTTCATGAAATCAATGAATAAGGAGGGTTCAGCATTCCGATATCTCGAGAGTAAATTTCCTCATATATCTGATGCTAAACTAAATGCTGGGGTTTTTGATGGTCCTCAAATTCGAACTTTGATGAAGGATACTCAGTTCGAAAAGCAATGACTCCAACTGAGAAGAATGCCTGGCAGGCATTCAAATCAGTTGTCACTGATTTTCTTGGCAAGCGTAGAAGTCCAGAATACGAGTCCGTTGTCGAAAACTTGATGGAAGCTTTCAAAGTTCATAGGTCGCGCATGTCCATAAAAATGCACTTTTTGTGGTCCCACTTGGACTATTTTCCTGAAAATTGCGGGAATTATAGTGAGGAACAGGGTGAACGATTTCACCAAGATATCAAAATAATGGAAGAGAGGTACCAGGGAAACTGGGATATCAATATGCTGGCGGACTATTGCTGGTGTTTGAAGCGAGACGTGCCCGAAGAAAAACACAGACGGAAAGCCAAAAAAACTTCATTCCTTCCTCAATAAACTTTTTTCCATATTCATTGTATGAATAAAAGTATTTATTCATACAATGTTTTCATTTTTCACGAGTGTTCTTATAATATTACTCGTATCTACAGTGTTTAAGCTAAAAAAATCAATAAATTTGGGGATAAAATTGGACTTATAATAAATGGCCAATAGAGAAAAAACCTGACCTGATTGAGGAAAACCAATGTCATTTTCGAATTCAGCATGGTCGAATTATATAATATGAGTTGAAAAAACCCTCACAGCAGACAAAAACATTTCATATGCATACCAGTGTTATGGTTGTCTTGCATCTAATCCTCACCCTAAATTTTATTAGATTATGCATGCACATTGCATATAGCAGGATTGGAACCCGTAGTTGTACTTCTTAGTCCTTAATACCCACTCTTTGTCTCTAATTCGTTTCTTTTAAATCCTCCCAATAATGACTTGTACTGTATGTACGAATTGAATAGCCGTGGCATATTGATTATGAATTGACGTAAGAAAACGTTACACTTTATATCTCGTTATTTATATGTTATGGCCTGTCTGGTATGATGCAATATAACTATTATTCGACCATATTCATCCATACGTCCATATCTTAACTTGACCATTATCCTATATCAATTTTATTAAATATTCATTTTTACTCGTGTCAGTCTATGAAATGTGTACAAAACTTTATGCATCCGTACCTGTTCGTTGAAAGTCGTGCAAATACGTTCGCATGTATTATTTTTTATATTTTTTATTTTAATTATTTCGCCTCTCGCAATAAACTCGAAAATGCTTATGCAAGTGTACGCAGTTCGATGATCACAGCATAAATTGAGCATCTGAAAATGTAAAATCTCCTCTCACTCTGATTCATATTTATAAAACATTATCATGCGTTATGTTATATATCATGTGCGTCATGTTGTATATAAATATATATCGTATATGCCCATGTACTTTGTGTTGTACTAATAATCATATATAAATATAAAAACACTGTAAGAATTGTAAGTGACTAATGTACTTAATGATGTAATTAATGTACTTAATGATGTAATTAATGTACTTAATGATGTAATGTACTTAATGACGTAGTGAATGTACTTTAATGGAACTGTAATTAACGATAATAAGTGAATGTGAATTAATCCGTAATTATAATCATAGTTGTTGTAAACCAAAATTACAATGTACTCAGTGATGTACTTAGATTGTACTCAATGTACTACTCCGAAATTATGTCGCCCTTTAGAAATGAATACCCGGCGAAAATACAATTATTTTTTATTATTTTTTAAAATTTTTATTTTGAATCTTTCAAAATTTTGATCATGTGTTTAAAGGGGGAAACTTAACCTTCAAACTGCACTCCCCCAAAATTTAGATTATATATAAAGCATGTAATTGTAAAATAACTGCTACTTCTTTTTCTTCTTGACTTCACTTACTCCCTTGTCAGCAGCCTCTCAGCGAGGAGGAGACAGAGGCCCCTTGCCTCCTTAATTTTTTAGATTCCGGCCTGAGCCACGGTCGAAAGAGGT